>WEDG01001734.1:0-45074 GCA_017591395.1 Schistocephalus solidus
TAACCCGAAACATTAGGCGACCAAACCCATTCATGCATCAAATTAGTTTCCTTTTTCTCACAGCCCCTTTACTGTCCCTGAATACCGTCCTCGGGAAGATAATTATACATAAACCTCAGCTAATGCAGAAAGGGCCTAAAAAATAATTTATTTTATTAAGTGCTTTTAGGGGAAAAATGCCTCTACATAGGGACATAGCCTCATTTCAATCACAAAAGCCTTCATTCACGAGTTAATACTTCATGATTTGTACGTGCTTTTGGGAAATTATGTAGCGTTTTAGAGCTTATGGAAGTAATGAGTTTATTCCTTATTTGATTAAGAAATTTAACGGTGATGAGCCGGTATGTGGCCCCTCGTAGTCCTTATTTGTGTGAAATAAGTACTTATGTCATCTAAGTGGGTTGAATGTAACACCTTCCCTTTCAGTAATTTCCTGTCACGCTTCCCTCAACCGCTGATATTAACGTTAAGCTTGAGGCTAGGCCTGAGGTTAAGTGTTAGCAGTTTTTAATTAGCACGGTTAGAGGTTGAGGTTGGGATTAGAGCCAAAGGTTAGGGTTATGATTAGGTTAGGACAAAGGTAAGTGTTTTATGGTTAGGGTACGTTTTTAGATCCAGAGTTTGGGTTAGTAGCTAGACAAGCAACTTCCCGTTTATGTTGATTCGCGGCCACCGCGATTTAACATATTCCTAGCACGTTCAGTGGTCAACACAGGCTGCGATCAGTTTGCCCGGAATATCCATGTGATTTTAGTGGTCTGACGATGAAAGCCTGAAAACATATTTTTGTCAATCTGACTTGCTAATAAATATTTCCGTAATACTTCAAGTATTGTGTCGTTCAGAAACCAGTGATCTTGTTGCTCTGCCACCGCAAAGCTATAGCAATCGGATACCGGCACCAAAAAGTTCATTAGAAGGATGTAACCACAAGCGTGGTGGGACTTATTGAAGACGTTGATTTTTTTGCCTGGTTGGGGATGGACCACATATTTAGAAAATTAGCCCATGCTTTAATGACTGCGTCAGATTGACCGTCGTAATCCGACGATGTCAACTGTATGCTCCGCCGAAGGGTGGTCCAGGAATGGTGACTTGCGTGTGAATTAGTTTTAAGTGATAGTAGATTTTCACAGCATCGACCGCATTGATTCCTCCTCCCCTACCTGAGCCCGGTATCATGACAGATTCAAGATGACCGGAGGCGGGAGAGGACGCAGCTGGCTGGCGCGGCCAGAGCAGCCCCTCAGTGTGCCGCCACATCTGGCTCGGGTTACACGGAGGAGGAGTGCCTCAGCGGCTACACTAAAAAGGAGCCATCGCAACCTGACTCTCGGTCCGCCAGTCAGCCACTCCACACAAAACACAAATTGGATTGACTACGCGCTCCGAGTTATCCCGTCAGTTGACAACCTTCCAAGTCACTGCTTTAAGTACACCGTGATAGGTTCAAGCGCGTCAGATTGTTTATAGTGAGGAAATGCACTGAGCCGTCGAACTCTATTTCTCTCTTCCCCACCCCGCAATTAGACCACAGTTTAAGCCGTTCAGTTGTTTGATGCGAGAGTAGGCTGGCGTACCCGTCTTCGTGCGCCACAACATGACCTGTCCCCTTAACGCAAACACCAGCATTTCCAAAAAAACAGGAAAGCATCTGCAGGATTGTAGCCCGCCGCTGGCACATCGTGGGAGTTAAGTATACCCAATCAAATTAACCGACTACATTTGAACATGCGTAAGCGAAAACTAACCCTGAGCAAATTGCTTTCTATACTTAATAATTATTAAGCCTCAAATTCTGCTTCGTTTGGCAAATTGTATTATGACCGGACGTTATGTCCTCAAATTTCGTCAAACGGATTCAAATAAATGTGCAAACATTCAAAAATTTCGCTTTTCAATATGTCATCATATTATACCGACCGTTTAATTACCTGTGTATACGGGGCTTCCCTTTAATTATCTTTTTCATCTTGACGACTCACTGCATAATCACGCACTGCAAGTTGGGGATAGATGCGGGTTTCACCGTTTGTAGCATGTTGAAAGGCAGAGCTCCTTTTAAGTGAAATCATGGAGTGTTTCGTTTGGGAGGGGCAGGTCGTGTACGTGGCACGCGCAGATTAGGTCATTAGCTGTATCAAATGCCGCGCCCATTCCCCGCATCAAACGAATGACCGGCTCGGACAGGGAATAGAGAATGAAGTTGACTGCCTTGGCACATTTTCCTCGCTATAAACAAGCTGATGCGCTTGAAACCATCATGGTGCGCTAAAATCCCTGGCTTGGAAGGTTGCCAACTGAAGGCATAACCAGAATCTCGCAGATAGCCCATTGTATGGAGGGCCGGTCGAGAGTCGGGCTGTAATGGCTCATCCTTAATGGATACTCCATGGCCGTGGGATTCAGACACGCTTAGGGGCTCCTCCGACCGCGCCAGGCATCTGCGCCCGCCCCCGCCTCCGGACTTATTGCCTTGTTCAGGACACCGGGTCCAGGTTGGGGGAGGTGGGAGAGAGTGCGGTAGATACTGCGTGAGTCTTCTATATCACTAAATCAGATGCAAATCATTGGTCCTTATGCCATCCTGCTCTAGGCCACAGAGCACTCCACTCCAATTCACTTAAATAACCTGTTCAGTCTCGTGGTGCGTTACAGTAGTTATTTATTTCCTCTTCGTAATTTCATTGAGGGTTTTTGCGTGGATTCCGATGATGTCTACCGTGTGAGGTAGTAGCAGATGCTAATGGCAGGTATGAATCCCGGCTACAGTTTAGCGGCGGAGCTGTAAAAGAACAGTAGCCTCTCTGCGAGCACTTCAGTGCAGTCTACCAGTATAAGTTATTTTAACCTCGAAAATAACCCAAAATCGCTGGATGGCTGCCCCGATATCACATCGGCATGTACAGAGTATTCCTAGAGATAATTCAGAGATTACAGCCTGTGAAAATCATCTTTTCAAAATTGTTTGGTAATAACTTAGTCAGGTAAGACCTGAGTTCATTTAAGGTAAAGCAATTACACGTAAATTCTTTCAATCATTGTGCTAATGTAACAATTATGCGCAGCCACTTTGCAACTTTCCAAAAAGATTAGTTGGAATATCTACAAAACGCTGTAGATAAAATGAAATCTCCAGGGCCGAAGAGGCTACGCGAACAAATGTACGTGCTATATGACGTAGTTTCAGGCAGTCTCTTTGCAAATCTATAACGTTGCAGCATGTACTTTTTCCAGTTCAGCGAAAACTTGGTTTTTCTCAAACCTGTGGCCTGAAATATTTTTGGTGTTTTCCCCGATTACTTGACAGCACTAATTTGCAATAATTTTAACGGTGTGTGTCGTCTCTCCCAAATCACAAGGCCATTTGATTCGGCAGAAATTTCAAAAATTTTGCGCATTTTTACGGACTTTCTTTTATTGAAAGGGAAAAAAATATAACTTTTATTGCGGACATCTTTTGTTCAAGTAATAAAAATGGACAGTTAAGGGCTGCCCAAAAATAATATGGCCTTTGGCACTGTGGTGGCATCAATTGAAGCTAAGACACCACCCGACTTCGTTTCAGTATTTCAGTCCACTGTTTGGTATGGCCGCTAAAGGGACAAGGGGATAAAAACCGCCGCAGCCACTTTAAAAAGGTTACCTTACGGTACATTTCAAGATGGGTAAATACACTCCTGCATTAACGTTAACACTTAACCCAGTACTTAACTCTAACCTCCATCTTAACCCTAACTCTATCCTACACCTACAGTTAACACGACAAAAACCTTAACTCTTAGACTAGTCATGACTCTAACCCCAATCCTGAACTTAACCTCAAGCGTAAACCTAATCCTCACCTCAATCCTAAACATAATTTCTCCGGAATTTGGCGCAAAACCACATGTATTGTGGGCCATTCCTTGTTCAGTGTCTTGTTTAGGTGACCATACACAATGTTTGTTGGTGTTATTAATTAAGATTTCAGTTCTTTTAACTCAAGATATTCCGTGTATATTGACAAATCGTCTTTATTAGGTATGGATATGATTGGCGGATGGCGGCTCATCAGTCCCAGTGCGTTTCCTGGCGGGATGCGAGGGTTAACCCAACGGGACGAGTATGTCATAATATAATCGGTGGGTGCCGCACTACCATGGTTACTTTACCCGATCGCTACCGACAGGACAAAGAGAACATCCCTCAATGGTAAGCATATGTTATTTCTAACAAACAGATAGTAGGCTCGAGCTTAAGGGGTTGCAACTCCTGGGGGTGGGTGTGGCTGGCTGATGAAGGCTATTGAGTCAGAAATAGCCATTCACGTTTTTCACGTCTTTATCAGCTATATTACTTAGCCTCCTTCAGCTTAAAATTACCTCTTTATTTGAATTCTTGCAATATACACAGCTAACTATATGTCGTTAAGGTTAGTAAATAGTATAAATAGACATGGAATTTAACTGTGGCACGCAGTTTAAATTTTGAGCAGAAAGAAGTTTGATTTCAAACGAGTCTTTTCACTGGAACAAACAGTCCACAGCCATTAATTGAAGCAAATTATTGAATCAATTAATTGAATCCTCCGTCCAGATGCCTTCTATACCCTCATTGTTCGACGAGGATAGTTCTCCAAATCGAGCACCCTGCGGGAAATCTTTGCTTGGCCTTCACAGCCTACAAGTCCAATCCAGTCTGTAACGGCTTTTCAGGGTTTCTCAGGGGTATCTACAAAGAGGCGGAGTCGTTCATTATCTATATTCTGTAAAACTGATTGTTTAATTTATATCGAGTAACTCGCTATAACAAAAACTGTCAGCAATTTCCACTAGCAGACGTAGGTAAGCACGTTCCGAGGCCTTTCATTAATTTGTAAAAAGGCGGAGTAGCTCATTTATATATCGCTGGTGTAAAACCACTGGTAGTGTAACTTACTCGTTAATTTGCAAGTCACCAGATAACAATTCCAAAAGTCATGCCGCAAGCCTAGATTGAGCCCGCAACCACAAGTGCTACGGCCACGCACGCTTACCCCTCGGCCACTTCATCGCGGCGGCGGATACTCTCACAAATTAATATTAACGCTATTGACGTTAATGCTATATGCGGTGGCTGTCAGAAGCTGTCCATGAAGCAAAACCAGCTCGAGGATGAGATAAGACAAATAAAAACTGCATTTAAAAGCAACTATAATGCAGTAGGTGTCACACAGATGTCCACTGAACGACTTACTAGAAGGAAACCTATTGATAGTCGATCAAAGAGCACGCTAACAACTTCGGCAGCTGCTATGACTACTGAACAACAAGTAGCGATGGTGCAGGACAAAAAACCTTCTAAAATTCAAATCTGACATCAAGAAAGGAAAAGTTAATGGACAACCGACTTTGAGAGATGCCTCAAAAAACTCGAGCAAGGGGCTTCGACTATTGCCTCGTCCGCCACAGGAAATACTGAGATTCACACACCAAGCACAAGCAGTGGTATTGATTCCTCAACCGGAACTACCACCTGTGATTCAAAATAGTCGAAGCCGTGGACTTCACCGAAACCAAAAAAACGGATTAAAGCCAACATATAGCCAATAAGCATTCGCTCCATCATAACCAGTGCGCAACGTGAAACCTTCCCACCAGATAGTGGAAGACAGCGTCGTAGGTACAAAAATGCCACGCAAAAAAAGGTTTCATAATACAGGGACTACCTGAATCAGCAGCTAAAACTCCCGTAGACCGATATTCCGAAGACATGAACCCCTTTCATGAACTTCTGAACAATATGCTGGAACCCAATACGTCATTGAGTTGGAAAAAACCTTCCGCTTCGGAAAACGACCAGAAAGCCTATCTGAATCAACGCGTCCTAGGCCGCTAAAAGTTATCATGACCAGAACCCAGGAACCCAGGCTCATTCTGTCTAGGTGCTTTAAGTTAAAAAACGCCAACACGGAAGTTTTTCAACAGGACTTCTCACCTGTGGAGCGGAAAAAACGCCGTCAACTTGTTACCGAACTGAGACAGCGGCTCAGCGAAGGGGAACAGGATGTGATTATTTTCAACAACAAAGTAATCCCTCGTCATTTTATCCCCCTGGAGAGGCCCGTTCCGGATGACCACGCAGTAAAGGGGGGGCTCGCGCCCGACCATAAGCATTTCTCGATAAAACCGAAAACTAACGTTCATGTACACCAATGCACAAAGTATGTTATCGGAACTCGACGAGCTTAAGATTCATGTCTGTGAACTATCTCCTGATCTAATTTCCCTACAGAAACCTGGTTGTCCCAACACGTGGACAACCGGGAGGTAACTATGCTTGGCTAACAACTTTTTAGAAAAGACAGGACATTGCGTCAAGGAGGCGGTGTACTCACATATGTGGAAAGGGAACTTACAGTTTTAGAAAAAAACTTATAAACTGACGTCTACTTCCAAGGCGACATGGCTTTCCATAAAAGTGTCAGGTTTTATCAAGTCTAGATTTTCTGACACAACCGTCTACAGAGAAGAGACCGCGTAGCCGATGCTTTCCTGTTAGGGGAGCTCAAAAAGATTGCTACATGGTGGATATCCTGATCATGGGTGACTTAAATGCGCCTCACATCGACTGGAGCTCAGCCTACACACTTAGCTCTGATCTAGCCTTTGATGGTTGCCTTCTGAGCGTGACGATAAAGCTACTTCTTACTCAGCACGCCACTTTTTCAACAAGGGTGCTCGAAGGACAACAGGCCAATGGTCTGGACCTCGTTCTCATGAAGTCGCAGGACAGTATCGATGAAATGTCAGGTCTACCGCCGCTAGGTAAAAGTGACCACGTTGTACTGCGATGGGAGTACTCGCTATTTTCAATACCAGAAAGACCCACAACAGTCAGAAGGAATATATGGCGAGGCGATTTCGATGGAATGAGGGCTGAACTCACGCGAACTCAGTGGGAGCGTATTTTCTTTGGAAACACAACCGCGGACTGGGGAACGTTCCGGGACATCCTGTACAGACTCATCGAAAATCACTGCCCGATTTTGAGAAAGAGGTTGACCAACAGACCGCGATGACTTACACAAGCCTTAAACATCGAAGTTAACAAAAAGCGGAGCTTGTGGAAAAAATCGCTTAGGGATGGAACTCCTGCATTTCTAAATGCGTACAAAACTCATAGAAATCGGGTCAAGGGCCTTATTGTTAGAATAAGACGGTATTTTGAAGTGGACCTGCTGAACCGGGCCACCGTGAACCCGAAAATGTTTTATGGTTACCTCAGGCAGAGTACACGGAACAAGGATCCGATACCCCTGCTGAGAGTATAGACCTTACTGAAGATGGAGTGAAGGCTGATAATCTTTCGGAATTTTGCCGGTCAGTTTTCACAAAGGAAACGAGATACGATTACCCTGCCGATGTTTTTGAAGTGGATACAATAGTCGAGACTGTTAATTTAACCGAGGCTATTGTCCTCAAGAAACTGTTAGGGTTAAAGGAATCTAAGTCACCAATTCCAGATAAAGTACCGGCTAAGATGATAAAAGAGCTCGCCAGAGAGTTGACAAAACCACTATCTACGCTTTTCCAAACATCCTTTGAGACCGAAGATTTACCAGCCGACTGGATATCCGCATGGATTACGCCACTCTATAAGGGTGGAATCCGGGTCTCCACAAACAATTATAGACCTGTCAGCCTCGCTGCAATTTGCTGCAAATCATGGAAAAAATAATTAAGCAACAACTAATGCAGTTCCGAGAACATCCCCGTCTGCTTTCCGAGGTCCAGCACGGTTTCTGTAGAGGTAGGTCCGGCGTAACAAATTCACTCTAATGTTTAGAAAATTGGACTGAGGCAGTCGATGGAGGAAATACGGTGCATGCAGTCTATATCGGCTCCTAAAAGGCTTTTAATAGCGTACCGCACTACCGCCTTCTTTATAAACTCAACCGCATAGGAGTAAGAGGTAGACTTCTGATATGGATAGAAAACGTCCTAATCGGCCGCTTGCAAACTTTCCATATCAGCGACAAACAGCCAGCCAAGGTAAAAGGTTGAGAGTGGTGGTCCCCAAGGCTCTGTTCTTTACCCTATTTTGTTCATTGTCTTAATCAACGATTGCGCCAGCGAAAAAGAATGCGATATTGCCATGTTTGTTGATGATCTCAAACTTCGGCGCGTCATTCAAACTGCAGCTGACGAAGAGAACTTGCAGGCAAACTTAAATCGACTCCAGAAATGGTCAAATGATTGGCTCTTGCCGCTCAATGAGAGCAAGGGCAACATCATACGAGCTCAGAAAATAAATCCTTCAAATCGTAAGGTTAATCTACTAAATGGCATACCATTGAAAGGAGTGGATGCCCAAAAGGACCTGAGAATCTGGATCACGCACTTGCTTAAACCCTCCCTACTTGCGCAAAGGTAGCAAAGTAAGCGATTTCGATTCTGTACCTCTTCAAACGAGCTTTTCCAGCCTTCAATGATGACTGTTTCACTTAAGTATTCGGCACCTGCGTGCGGCCGCAATTACAATCCGCTATCCAAGCTTGGAGACCCTGGGTGGCGAAGGACATAAACATCCTCGTAAAGTTCCAAAGACGAGCAACCAAACTTGTCCATGGACAGGGCTCACAGCCTTATGAAACATGGCTGTCTAATCTTAATCGCTTTCCCTCCGCTATAGACCTGATACTCACATTCCGCATATTACGCGTTCAGGACTGTTGTCTTGTCCCAGGCGATTTCTTAGAATTAGCAAAAACAACGAACTTGAGAGGTCATCCTCTCAAATTACGTGTGACTGGGGCTGGGAAGTACTTTTTCTCCAAAAGAGTGGTCGAAGCTTGCAATAATCGTCCTCTGGATGTTGTTATGTTGGAGCCCCTAGAGGCTTTAAAGTGAAAGTTGGATCGATATAACAGTGCATGCTGCAACACGAAGTGAAAGCTGCAAGGGTGATGTCAGAAAAAATAAGATATTTAGAATACCTCTCTATATATTTGAGTAACATTTCTGTATGTATTATTAGTTTCATCCGAGGGCTCACGCTCTCTCCCATGATTCCCAAGCGGAGGTCCCCGAGGTCTCTCCTGCATAACTACCTGTACACGTTGGTGACACTGTGAGTGCTAGCATTAACCGATCCTGGCGGCCATAGTCCATGTGGTCTCTGAACGTTCGTTCTTTGTTCGAACTGCAACGGATCGAGGACGATCTGGGTGGATATTTCTGCCTTTGAAAGCACTAGACGGACTCTGCAATCAGCAAGGGGGTGTCTGGCTACATCTTCCGCACTTCGGTGATGATCCAGGTGACCTCCGCGATACCCCCCGTTTGACGCCCCCCCCCAAAGGACGACAGTGTTTTTCTCCTAAAATCACGGGGATTTTTTTCACTGTCTGCTCTTTTTCAACTATGTTCTACCCCGTTGTCTCATCCCAATTGGCCTCGTCAACAAACCGAGTTATTATTTTTTTATACCAAAACACGCAGGTACAAATAGGAAATTCAAAGGTAACTCACCTAAATCTCCCTCAAATATACCGATAGTGATACCGAAGGTTGGATTAGGAGATTAGCAGATCATTTTCACACCCCATCTGTGTTGTTATTTCACCTTTTAAAAACCCACATTTCCACCGTTGGGCTGACTCCCAGCGATAACAATTGAACGGAAATGTATCACCGCATTATTTATCATTCTGCTGCCGTTTTAAAAGCATTATTTCAAACTTTATATGTGAAATGCTATCGGATCGTGCTATTTCCAACTTAATACGTTATTCTACTGTAGATGTCGGGTTCTGTAAGCGAATCTTGCCCATAATTGATCAAACTATATGTACTATTCAAATTAAAATTATTTTCATAGGAAAAGACAACATTTCAACATACTTTGGGTGGCTGCAAGGTTTTTATGATGAACACCTTTAAAAATTTTCATTATTATTTGACCCGCACTCCAGCTCAAGTATCCTTATATGAAAATCCTCAGCATCATCATTTTTGCTTATTCAATTTCTTCACTTCTCCCTTGTTGCAATATTCATGCCTTTTTTCTTTTTTATTAGACGGCATCAATATCCGCAGTCAGTTTAACCTGACAGTCCTCATAAGAAAACTTTGGTTACGGCAATTTATCGATCTTTTTAAGATTCACCCCCGAATAACTGCCAACGGTTTTGAATCTATAAAAAAATATTAATCCTCGATCACCCAATGATCCTTCTTTTATAAAAAAGACACTTCACAACGAATCTATTGCAGATCTAACAAGAATTGAGCGAACAAATCCCTCACCACCCCAAGTGCCTTTCCTACCATTGTTCAGAAGTTGAGATCGCAGCGGCAATTTTCAGTTGTCTAACTCATTAGCCAACTAACCTTATTTATTGCAGCTGGCTGTTTGAAAACATCTATATATTTATATATATATACATCTACAAGATCCCGTGTGAAGCATGTGATGCCGTGTATTGTGGTCAGACAGGCAAATCCGCCTCTACACGCATCTATGAACATCAGTTGGCAGTAAAGAGGCGGGACCATCTGTCCCAAACAGCTATGCATACTCTAGACACCGGGCACACCTTCGCTTGGGATAAAACTCGGATTGTCGCTGCCTGTTCCTCCAAGAAAGGTCGAGAGTTCCTCGAGGCGATGCATTGAGATGAGTCATGCATCAACAGACATATCGAGTTGGATGCGACGTACAGACATCTCAAGGAGAAATGGAAGAAACGAGAACCAATCAGGACAGGCTGATACACACAGCGGCCGCTCACTGGTGCCAATGTTCACGCCAGTATCGATTTTTTTCGCGCGATTACGATGTCAACTGTTTTTTTGCCACATTTGCTACCCGCCTGCGTCTGACGACGACCCGGAGAACCGGTGTTGAAAAATTTACACAATAAAGCTCCATTTCCGATAGAACGTATTCAACTTCAACATATATATATATATATATATATATATATATATATATATATATATATGTCTGCGCCGTACTCGAGTGCATGTTTGTGTTTCCAGTCCCAGCTGGTAGTCAGGGTTATGATTGGCTGAATGAAGGCACAATAAGCCCGAAACAGACTGTATCAATCTACCCATATTCTCTGTCGTGTCTCCTCTCTGCAATTATAACTTGGCCGACTTCGGCCTGGTAGTGGTTGCCTGTTCGTGACCTTTGCCACCCATACGGAGCTTGTTTTCTTCGGGAAGCCACTAGATCGGTGTGCGCCTATTCCTGTTTGATTAATTTGGAAGCACCAATTTTACGTGGTGCACAAACCCACGACTACAATTCGAAACCAGCTTGTACACCCTAAGGATGGGTTGGCTATTTAGATAAAAAAGGAGCCGTTTACAAAATCCTCATGTAACAGTTGTCATGTTGTGTATTGCGGCCAAACAGGAAAATCAGTCTCTACACGCCTACACGAACATTAGTTGGCTGTCAAGAGACGAGACCACCTGTCTCAAGTTGCCGTGCATACACTAGAAACTGGGCACAAATTTGCATGGGATAAAACGCGTATTGTTGGCTTCTGCCCATCGAAGAGAGGCCGGGAATTCTTAGAGGCCATTCATTCTGATGACTCGTGCATTAATCGGCACATCGAATTGGATGCCGTGTACAATAATCTCAAAGACAAGTGGAAAAGGCGGTAGCCAATCATATTGAGATGTTCATCAACAATGACAGCTATTGGCAGGACTGATTCAGCAATATCGATTTTTCCGACATGTTTTAAATTTTAACTGTTTTTCTGCACATTTACCACAAGTCTGACGACGACCTGGGGAACCAGCGTCGAAAATTTACATAATAAAGTTACTCATTGTTTCCCAAAGAACTTCTTTACTTCGAATTATACTTCTTGGGATGCCCGTTTTTCCAATTTATTCGTATATATATTCCTTGACTTGCTATCATAACTTTAGCACCCTCCCTTAAATGCGACAGCTATCGTAACAGGATTCACGGCCCCCAAACCCCATGGCGTCAGTCTGTCGATGTAACCTCTCGGCCCCTAAAACCCTCCAGCGTGACAATCCCAACTCTTACTTCTCATTTTCGTCTGACGACGGGTTGGTGTAACCAGCTTGAAAAATTCACGAGTAAACCTCGATTTTCCGACGAGCCTTCTTTCTTCATTTATCATCTCGGAATGCATACTACCTCAACTATTCAACATATTTTTGGGCGTCAAACGCTTATTCTAACCAGACGTTGGGAGAAGTTCTCGCAGAGGGAGGCGACAACGCTTGAACAACTGAGTTTTCTCCATCGCTGTCGTGATCATGGCATCCTTCCAAAGTCTCTTCGCTTTAAAACCCACACTGCCCAATGAGGCTGGGAGATTGCTTGCTCGCAAAATACGGATTTCGTGTTCTGAGTGCGATTATATCTGACGTCCACAATCGTCTTCATCGATTTGAAGCAATTATCTCTGACCTTAGGTCCCGGTGCGTTTCTATCCCTACCTGAAGATATTTTTGAAAAACGTACTGCAGCGCATAAATGCTACCACCAAGGATGCTCGTATGAAGAAGCGAGCCGATCTTCAAGACAAGCTCAGAGCTCTTTCTCCATCCCCTCAACGATAGTACTATGTCTACAAGAGTTGTGAACCTTTCGAAAAGGAGTCTCAACCCCGCCGAAACAAGCCTGCTGTCGAAAGGCATAAGGTTTAGTCATACCGATGCTGCACCTACGAGCTTCTTTAGCCGGCCTTGAATCCCTCCTACTAACCTCATCCATCCCTGAGGACATGCGTGCTGATATACGCAGCTGTGCTACTGGCCTCCTCCGAAAAAGAAAAACCTCAGAAAACCTTGTCAAATGGAAGAAGATAAGGGATTACGCTCCCTTAGGTCGGACGACAGTATCGTCGTTGTAGCTGCTGACAAAGGTGGTGCTACCGTCATCATGGACAAGATTGACTATCGTCAATAAGGCCAATCAAGCTTTTCATGACAGGAGGCCTACATCCCCGTTGCTGAGGATCCAACGAAAAACAGGCTGCATCCGTAAAGAAGAAGGTGAATGAGCTCACTAGAATGAAACTCATAAGCCCCGCGGACGCTACATTTCTAACTCTCAAATGATCCGCGCATCGCACGTGCCTATGGTCTTCCAAAGATTCACAAAGCGGACGCACCCTTGAGGATCATAGTGCCACTCATTGGATCGCCTACTTATAACCTTTGCCAAATGGTTATACAAACGCCTAAAAAGCACCTTAGTAATGGTTCACAGTACAGCATCAGCAACTCGCATGCTTTTTCTTCAAAGAATTCAAGGCCTTAATGTAAAGTCCTGATGAATGCATTCTATCGTTTGATGTGGTTGTTTTTTCCTCAATACCACATAACCTGGCAATTGAGAGTGTAGCTCGACGTCTAGAAGAAACGCCAATAGACATTCCAACGCAGCACGTTTTTAGACATACTCTGGCTCTGCCTTAAGAATTATTGTCAATTCGACGGTAAGCATTACCAACAGGTCAAGGGAGTACTCAATGGGCTCACCGATATCGGGACTACTTGCCGAGCTAGTCTTACAACGTCTAGAAGAAGCTGTGATTCAAAACCTCAGGCCGAAAATGTGGCTTCGCTACGTAGATGATACCTTCGTAGTCATTAACAACTGCGAAGTGGAACGGCTGCATGAAAGTCTTAATGGTGTCTTCCCTGCTATACAATTCACCCGTGAAGGAGCAACAGGCGACACCCTCCCGTTTTCTCGACGTCATGGTGCAAAAGATTGAGTGATGGCCAGCTCGCAACCAGCGTCCACAGAAAAGACTCAAATGCCGAAATAATCCTGAACTATGGGAGCAATCATCCTGCTGCCCACAAACGAAGCTGCGTTCGAGCTCTTTTTCACCGCGCCTCCCGGTACTGTAACAGCGAGTATCTACTTAAAAAGAACTTGCCTATTTATACAAACTATTCCCGATCTAACGGATATCCGATGAGCTTCGTGAAAAACTGTCTCCGAAGTCACAGGCAACCACAATATCAGAGCTCTAATGGAGAAGTAGTACCGAGGAAATTCGTTTCATTGCCATACATGCAGGGCATTTCGGAAACGATCGCCCGACAACTAGACCGATTTGGTATCTGCATCGCTCGCAAGCCAGCGTCCCTCCTGCGGCAGCACTATCACGTGTTAAAGATCCCGTACCCAAAGAGCAACAAACCAATGTTATTTACAGCATTCCATGTGCGAATTGCTCTTGCGCTTATGTAGGCCATACAGGCCGACGACTCGGGACCCGCATAAATGAACACAAACTGGCCATCCGCCGACGCGATCCCTTGTCTCTCGTGTTTGCGCACGCCGTTGATTGCGACCACCGCTTCAATTGGGAGGGAACGGAAGTGGTCGCCATGGCTAGCACCAAACAGGCACGCGAATTCCTCGAAGCTTGGTACTCCGGCACAAACAGTATCAACCGCCACGTCGATCTGGATGCACATTATGAAGGTCTGCGTGCACGGTCCACTGACTTGCGCCCACCTTAAAATCAACATTTGCTTATCCGTGCCCAGCCAAGTGTATCCTCGCTGACTCTGCATCTCCCGCCACTTGACTTGCTATCATAACTTTAGCACCCCTTCCCTTAAATGCGACAGCTATCGTAACAGGATTCACGGCCCCCAAACCCCCCATGGCGTCAGTCTGTCGATGTAACCTCTCGGCCCCTAAAACCCTCCAGCGTGACAATCCCAGCTCTTACTTATCATTTCGTCTGACGACGGGTTGGTGTAACCAGCTTGAAAATTCACGAGTAAACCTCGATTTTCCGAGCAGAGCTCTTCTTCATATATGATATATATATATATATATATATATATATATATATATATATATATATATATATGTCTGCGCCGTACTCGAGTGCATGTTTGTGTTTCCAGTCCCAGCTGGTAGTCAGGGTTATGATTGGCTGAATGAAGGCACAATAAGCCCGAAACAGACTGTATCAATCTACCCATATTCTCTGTCGTGTCTCCTCTCTGCAATTATAACTTGGCCGACTTCGGCCTGGTAATTGGTTGCCTGTTCGTGACCTTTGCCACCCATACGGAGCTTGTTTTCTTCGGGAAGCCACTAGATCGGTGTGCGCCTATTCCTGTTTGATTAATTTGAAAAAGCACCAATTTTACGTGGTGCACAAACCCACGACTACAATTCGAAACCAGCTTGTACACCCTAAGGATGGGTTGGCTATTTAGATAAAAAAGGAGCCGTTTACAAAATCCTATGTAACAGTTGTCATGTTATGTATTGCGGCCAAACAGGAAAATCAGTCTCTACATGCCTACACGAACATTAATAGGCTGTCAAGAGACGAGACCACCTGTCTCAAGTTGCCGTGCATACACTAGAATCTGGGCACAAATTTGCATGGGATAAAACGCGTATGGTTGGCTTCTGCCCATCGAAGAGAGGCCGGGAATTCTTAGAGGCCATTCATTCTGATGACTCATGCATTAATCGGCACATCGAATTGGATGCCGTGTACAATAATCTCAAAGACAAGTGGAAAAGGCGGTAGCCAATCATATTGAGATGTTCATCAACAATGACAGCTATTGGCAGGACTGATTCAGCAATATCGATTTTCCGACATGTTTTAAATTTTAACTGTTTTTCTGCACATTTACCACAAGTCTGACGACGACCTGGGGAACCAGCGTCGAAAATTTACATAGTAAAGTTACTCATTGTTTCCCAAAGAACTTCTTTACTTCGAATTATACTTCTTGGGATGCCCGTTTTCCAATTTATTCGTATATTCGTATATATATTCGTATTCGTTTTTCGACGTCATGGTGCAAAGATTGAGTGATGGCCAGCTCGCAACCAGCGTCTACAGCAAAGACTCAAATGCCGAAATAATCCTGAACTATGGGAGTAATCATCCTGCTGCCCACAAACGAAGTTGCGTTCGAGCTCTTTTTCACCGCGCCTTCCGGTACTGTAAAACAGCATGTATCTACTTAAAAAAGAACTTGCCTATTTATACAAACTATTCCGATCTAACGGATATCCGATGAGCTTCGTGAAAATCTGTCTCCGAAGTCACAGGCAACCACATTATCAGAGCTCTAATGGAGAATTAGTACCGAGGAAATTCGTTTCATTGCCATACATGCAGGGCATATCGGAAATGATCGCCCGACAATTAGACCGATTTGGTATCTGCATCGCTCACAAGCCAGCTTCCTCCCTGCGGGCAGCACTATCACGTGTTAAAGATCCCGTACCCAAAGAGCAACAAACCAATGTTATTTACCGCATTCCATGTGCGAATTGCTCTTGCGCTTATGTAGGCCATACAGGCCGACGACTCGGGACCCGCATGAATGAACACAAACTGGCCATCCACCGACGCGATCCCTTGTCTCTCGTGTTTGCGCACGCCGTTAATTGCGACCATCGCTTCAATTGGGAGGCAACGGAAGTGGTTGCCATGGCTCGCACCAAACAGGCACGCGAATTCCTCGAAGCTTGGCACTCCGGCACAAACAGTATCAACCGCCACGTCGATCTGGATGCGCATTAAGAAAGGTCTGTGTGCACGGTCCACTGACTTGCGCCAACCTTAAAATCAACATCTGCTTATCTGTGCCCAGCCAAGTGTAACTTCGCTGACTCTGCATCTCCCGCCACTTGACTTGCTATCATAACTCTAGCACCCTCCTTACATGCGACAGCTATCGTAACAGGATTCACGGCCCCCAAACCCCCATGGCGTCAGTCTGTCGATGTAACCTCTCGGCCCCTAAACCCTCCAGCGTGACAATCCCAACTCTTACTTCTCATTTTGTCTGACGACGGGTTGGTGTTACCAGCTTGAAAATTCACGAGTAAACCTCGATTTTCCGACGAGCATTCTTTCTTCATTATATATATATTTATATTACACAACGAGCGTTTCGCACTATGTGCGTACAGTCAGGATAAGTCGGGTACTTTTTGTTCCAAATATCTATCGATTAGTTTTTGTTTAGTCATTCGAGTGCTCAAACTGCAAATTATGCCTTCGCCAAGTTTTGTGTTATAGCGTGCATACTGGAAGAAGCGCATCGCTTCTGCTATGAAAAAGGCGTCGTTTATTTTGGACAGCCGGATGAAGCCCATTTGTCTCCAGGTCTTCTCGTTGAAATTCGTGTTCAGTTTTTTAGGCTATCCCTCGATTACAGGGCCATCTGTTTTATCTGAAATCAGTTTATTAAACTATTAACTGTTAATACTGCCCAATTGTCGGAAAATTTACTTTTTGGCATCACAGACCAAATCTAAAAGATCGTGTGGCCATTAATTAATTTCGTTTTTTAATAACTAAGTTCCGCCTTTGCTGAGTTGCCTCCTTCAGTTGCTTCTTTAACCCACAAATTTGACTATAGAATGATACTCGCTTGGGAAGAGCGTTTCCACAGTCTCTCAACCTGGTTACGGTCGAGGACCACAGATGAGTAAGACATTTATATTTGCGGATGTGGATTGACCCCGTTTGGTCTACAGGGTCATCCAGTTTGTAACATTTTGTCTTGATGAAAACCATCGGCAGTTTGGTCGTCGTAGTCCAACTGATGTCCACCGTATGCTCCTCCGCAGGGTGGTGCAGGGATAAGTATTTGTGCGTGGATAAGTTTTAACTGATAGCAGACTTGCACTGAAGCAATGCACTCTCTTCCTTACCCACCTGTACCCAGTGTCAAGAAGAGTCAAGAAAACCGGAGGTGGGGTCGAGCGCATGTAGCTGACGTGGCCGAAGACGTTCCTGATCGGGCTGCCACACCTGAATCAGATCCAACGGAATGGGACTCATAATGTCAATAGTGGCTGATGTGACGCGAACCTGCACCTACGCGTGTCATGACGCCGCACCCCATGTTTGGCCTTTGTTATGGGAACTCAACATCGAAAATGTCTGCCGTGCCCTGATCTAGCCCCCGTGTAGGTTCAGCGCATCTACCACTGGCGTTTCGCAATTTAAACACTATCACTGCTATATTGACACACTGGTGCCATTCGAGTAGACGAACCTTCTGTGGTCCACACAAAATCAGCAATCCCAGCTGTGTTAGAAGCGAAAGCTCTCCACATCATCACACTTACCTCCTAAAACATCGCTCGTAGGCAGGTCATCAGGCCTGTCAGGCAGAATTATGCCAATGATCTTTCTAATCCTCTGATAATTCAGATATGCTTTGTTAGCCAAAAATTGCCTCTGATAGGTCGACGAGCTTTAAGTTGTTCTCTGGGGCACTCGGTCAGTGTGCTGTTCATCTTAGGTCTCCGAGAAGTCAATGACTACGGACTCTTTAGTCGGCTGTCCCGGGTTGGAATTTTGGATAACTCCAACTGTGGTAGTTGGGGTGCAATCACCATTCGGTTATCGGACTCCAATCGTGCCTTGAGTTCCTGCTACAGCCACTGCACAGCGCCAAGATTATAGGCATTGTGCACGGTATCGGCAAAGACGAGGTGGCTGGAACCTTGGTCATTTCCTGGCTTCTTAGCCGTCATCAGTCAGTCATGCTTCAACCTCTGTGGCAACCCTGTGGATCTATACCGAGCCCTAAGGCACAACAGCAAGAGACGGGTGAGAGTCCGCACGCAACTGATCCGGTGGACGCCCCAATTCTGACTACTAAGCCAAATCTAAATCGCAAACTGACAGAACAACGAACCTGGTGCTCAATGGATAGGTGTGAGATATCAACTACGAGATCTAGCGGTCTGATCTACCTGGGCGTTGCAGCATCTGGAGGCTGGGGCTAGTGGCTATTGACACGGCTAATAAAGCCCAGAAAGTGTCCGTTCTTTCTCCAGTCTCCCTTGTCTTTGTCAGCAATCTGCAGTTTCTGCTATTCACTACTAACCCTATCGGTCGGTGACGCCACCAATTCAGCCTTTAACACAACAAAAGCTAATCCCAATTTTGTTATGCTCCAGGCATCCCGGTGCAGACTATATGGCTCTCTAAGGATCAAAATGTACTCTTTTCCAACCATTAAAAAGGGGTATTTTATGAAAAGACTAAGCTTAACATTCATATCCCTTTCATACCCGATCATGTAAAATCCAAATCAAACAGGCCATTGCTGTCTTTCCAGTAAGAGAATCAAATGAAGCTTTATGCTTCTTCTTGAAAACAGTGCCTACTGGTTTACGAACTTTCAAGCTTGTTTTGTCTTTTCTTCTTAATGGTGACTTTTCATTTCTTGTTTAATGGTTTTCTTTGTCAGCGTTGCTCACTGGTAGACCTTCAGCCTAGTCGACAGCTAAAATCACACTGACCTCTATATCCCAAAAATACATGAAACAATAACTTTTCCTTTGGGTTTTGCCTTCAAAAGTTCCATTCTACTACCATCATGAAATATGATTATAACAATTTTATCTGCCTTTTGACAGAATTATTGTAAGCAAGAGGTCAAAGCATTGTATGCTAGTACGCCCCTAGTCTCTGGACTAAGGGCTCTTTTCAACCACTTCGCATTTCTGCTTGAAAGGGCAAGTGAATGGTGACAAGTATGGTATTTGGGGAGATATCGATGCAGCTTTCATCGACCTCTAAGTTAGAAATAAATGTTAAATCCAGGCTGGCATAAAAAAGAGATTAAATACCACCATCTTCAGAGACATTTTCAAAACAAAAGCAAGTTAGCTGAGAAGAAATGTGACAATCAATATGTTTGCCTATTTATAATCGGCAAACCAAAGCTCGAAGAGCGATCCGAGCCTTTTGCCATTTCCATAAAACAGGACTTGACAACCAGTGAACAAAATCGCGGCATTCCAAGGTATTAAACGTTGATAGAAAAATATTTTGACAAAACAAATAAGGTTAATCAATATTGCTGCCCACCGTGGCAGCAGTGACTGTGTGCCTCTATGTACCCATATCACGTGATTAAAAACGACTCCATCAGGAGAAGAGGAACAGAACCAATGTTTCCAGATGTCCTGTATTATCAAATGTCTCAGAATACGATTTTTGCAGAAAATATTGAGCATGTGGGGTGAAAAGCAAGCGCAATGAGAATTTATGTGAACCGTATCCTCGAGTAGCCAGGTTTGTTGAACCACAGGCACGCGCAGTAAATCCAGCGAAACTTAGGTCCTCACAACATTACATTTAGGAAAAATTGCGGTGTTTTGCGAAGAAGCCAGCAAAATGTTAATTTTCAGGAGCTGGACCTCTGGAGCAACCTAGTAATCTCCAGCTCTTTCAGAAAGTCCTCAGCTCCCGCTTCTTTCCTATGCTCGCCGACAGAACAAACCCGCCAAATGAAAATAAACCCGACTGGAGAAATGGAGTTCAGTATCGTATGACGGGTATTCGTCACGCCAGTGTGCATTCAATAATACTGTATACTAATGTTACCATTAAATTACTAATTAATTGATCATTGTTTTATTCTTGAAATTACACTAAAGTTAAAACCACGTGACAGAGGGCTATAAACTTATGAATTGATTTTTCATTCTCATTGTCAAGAAGAATAACTGATAAACTCTGGGATTTATTACAGAAATCATATAACGAAGGCACGCCCAATAAAATAAACAAACGTGCCTCGCACGTAGAGGGCAAGCTATGTTCGGAACCTGACTCGAAAGCAGCCAAACACCATAAAATAAAAAGAAGTAAAAATATTTCCAGTACTCAATATGAGAAAGGAAAAGGCATAAAAATTATGCATAGACACGCAAACATTCAGAACAGCAAAACCATAACGTCGAAGTCATCAAATAATAACTATGTTCTGTAATCCAATTAAAATAATGAAAATTAAAGACAGATCTCTTGTACAGAGAGCTACTGCTCCTTGTACTTTTCTTTTCCTTCTTCCAGGTATGAGACTTCCTTCTGCTGGGACGTCTTGGGGGTTTGTGGTTCAGTGAGGATTTTTTTGCGTCCGATCAGCCAGTGTCATACATTTTTCCACTGATGTTGCTTTTTAATAGTGATGGGTATTCTGCAGGTCTCCATGACTCAAGGCTAAACTTATTGTTTTCAGAGCACGTTCAAAATAGGATCATTCGTCGTCAGATTAGCAAATCCTACAAATTAAATATGGTCTCAGTAATTTTAGTTGTTATCGCCGAAACCAGAGAGAGTATGCATTTACCAATTTATTTCACCGTGCAGAAATTCGTTACTTAGCGCTTAACCTGTGGCCGCATTTTCCAATTACTTTACAAAAACATAAAACAACTCCAGTATTTTCTAATAATTAGGCAAACTTTAGAGTTTCAAACGGGATCGATCTTGTTAATGGGTATTGTAATAGCACTTAACGATAAAAGGAGCATTTACATTGAAAGGAAATTTTTCAATGGAATTTCTTAAATGTTGTCCTTTTTACATTTTTTTAAAAATTTTGCAATTTTCATTAGTACTTTTTCCTCAAAAAAATCGCAACAGCACTTTGCGGGTTATTTCTCGGACTCCGCAGATTCAAAGAAAAATGCCGCGACGTTCATTTCTATGCTTCGGTGGAAATTTCGCTTTGCCGTTAAACGATATGCAAGCTTCCAGTAACTTAATAGCGAACTCCTGTCTCGGGCCCATGTGGTCCGGGACCAATCAAGTTGGGCGCACCACGCGTCAGCCTACCAGATGAAACAACGCGCAACGGTCGTTGGCTTCTGGGCTCTTTGTCCTCGTGGCTGTCGGCGGTTTAGGTAGTGCTAGAACGCATGCCTGGCTTCAGCCGCCGCAAATACACCAAGCAGATTAAATATGCAAATGAAGGGGAGGTTTGTCTTTTAGGATCCACCGTTACGCATGAGCAGGGGCAGTCGGAATAGCCAGAGGTGAGATCTGCCTACCCAGATAAACGTACTCCAAGCGCCACAGTTGGGCTTCCATGTTTTAATCAGTCTAAACCTGGCCATTTCTACTACAAACGATGAATATTTAGAATCAGACGTCGTATATTCCATTAGGTACAGCACGGTGCGGAGATTAAAACGGAACCTTTTCTAAACCGGCAGGTCCACGACTCCTTTATAATTCGTCCAGTCCGACCGCGTGACGAAGCCGTGCTGAAGGAGAACATGATGTAGAGAAGCAGCCAGCAGCTACCAGGAAAGTATTTTCAACCCAAAAGCTCAATCAGTCTCTTTCTTCATTGGCAGCGCTAAACCTAAGGAATTATGCAAAACTTCACAGCACGGACAATTGGATAAATTAGCTTATGAATTAGCAGTGCATCCAGTTAAAATACTCAGACGAGACATGTATTTGCAACCTCGTGAAGAAGGCAAGACTTTATTAGGAAATCTCCTGCCAGTCACCGATTTGCTTCAAGTTTTGGGTTGAGCGCAGCTTCGCTGTGTAGCGGTCTGTAGTCATGATAACTCTGTCCGGCATTCCTAAAAGGTATAAATTCATTATAGATAAAAATTGACGTCCGTCCGTAAGTATCATAGTCTAACGGAACATGGGCAGCTGATTTAACGCTTGAGGCCGCAACAACGTAATCGCAATTAGCCGGTATGAAACCACCACCTTTGGTTGTAATTTAACAAAATTCTTACGTATTGCGACTGCGCCTGATCTAACCGGCCTCGACGATGTACCGCATCCATCCAACATTTGCCTTATGTGGCAGAAGGCTTCCGGAATAAAGCCCGTTTCCATCCTTCCAGTATCGACACTAAATACGTAAGGTCCAAGCACCGCTTCCAGCGTCTTAAGCCGAAGCATGTCGAGTTAAGTCTTTAATTAGCCTCCTCGACGCGCCTCCAGGTGGGGTTAAACTACACTTCTTCAATCGCCGGGAAACCATCTCTAATTGGCCTGGGCCTTCAAACCAGTAATTTAAGCCGGACCGTCAGAGATAAACAAACAATTTTATGGGGTAGCCAACTTCAACATGAGCAACGTCCGTTCAGTGACTGCAAAGGTCTTTGATGTCGGTGGCGCCAGATCTACACATCGATTGACTGACTACTTCCATCAGAGGCCCAGGCCTTCAATAAACCAGTGGCATGTCTTGCTTTCTCTGACTTGGGGCGATTATCTTCGTGACGGTGAAGTTCAACTTGTGACCCATTTCGTAGCGTTTGGAAAGCAACTTATGATAATCCGTCCCACTATTACGCAGCCGGTCATCTTTCTTCTACGCGCGAGATCCCGCTTATATGTTTATTTGGACATAGCGAAGTTACGGTCTCTGCAGCTGCAAAACGATAACGGCTCTTTCTTTCCTGCGCAACGCGAAACACCGTCTCCTCGCTGTCCAACAACTTCCGTCTTCCGAGGAGAAGGCCACGTGGGATGACTTCAGGTCGCGACGCTGGCATCTGGGGTTCGACTATGTTCTCAGTCCGGGAGGCGAGATCGACAGGATATGCTAGTAAACTAAGGCGATCCACGATGCCGATGGTTGGACAGATCACCGCCTCAAGTCATCTCCTGCAGATGAGGCTTCTGACTGCAACTCGACGAAGGCCCCACGTAAGAGGCCAGCCAGTGTAAAGCAACATTCTAAATTTGCCTGCCTCACCGTTTTGATTTCAGCAAACCAAACTAACTGTATAGAAACTGGAGGACCTGCATGCTCCACGACGACCCAAGCGATAATGTGGAGACACCGATGGTGTCAAACCGCGTTAAAACGTCGTCCAGGTCCACCGCCCTCGATGTACTCTCCGGACGCGCGCAAGCCACCGTCGACACCAGGACTGGTTTGACGACAAATGACGCGACGATCAGCAACTTACTCGCGGAGAAGAATAGACTCACACTAAAGCCTACATGGACCTTCGGACTCGACGCCACCAAAGCTAGCCTCAGATGCCGGCGCCTTTGCACAAACAACGGCTGCGGAGATGGCGATGCCTCGGATGATCCGGAAAGGCCGAGGAACGAGGGTATGCGGACCGCATTGAAATGAAAACTTTTCAAAGCTTCATCAAGGCCATCTACGGCCCGTGCATCATAGGGTGCAACCGCGCCCGTGCTCTGACGGCACAACATCTGCTGACAGAGAAACTGCAAATTTGAAGGGCTGGGCCGAGCACTTCCAGAAGTGTCCTCTTAATTGCTCATCAGCCATCTCTCCTGATGCTGCCATGGACCGGCTCCCTCAAAGTGGACACGAACAAATGCTGATCTGCGCCTTCCCTACCAGAAACCATCCGGGGCTGCAGCAGATTTCCAGCGGTAAAGCACTGGATCCGACGTAATCCACACTGAAGTCTACAAGCACGGTGGGCCCCGGCTGATGGCAGAACTCGACAACACTCTTCGAGGAGATGTGGCGCTGGGCGACAAGTTCCTCGAGACTTCAAAGACGCGACCATCGTCCATCTCTACAAACGGAAGGGAACCGGCAACTCTGTGATAATCATAGAGGCATCTCGTTGCCTCAACATCGCCGGGAAGATCGCCCAGCAGTCCGCCAACCGTCTTAACGGTCACCTAGAGCAGGGCCTGCTTCCGAAAGCCAATGGCTTCCGCCGACACCAGTGAACAAATCACACGAGAAGGTCAGGAGATGCGAACTCACATTCAGAATCTAAAGAAAGCCTTGGACACGGTGAATCGTGACGGGACCGGCGGAAAGTCGCGCAGAAATTTGGTTATCCTGAGCGGTTCACGCATTAGCGGCGCGTCAGCTTTCCATTACGGGATGACAGCGCGCGTCACTCGACAACGGACGGCATCCGAAGCATTCGCAGTGACCAACGGAGTGAAGCTGGGCTAGTAACTGGCCCCCACCTTCAGTCTCATGTTCTCGGCTATGCTGATGGGCGTGCCGTATGTGAGCAGCCTGGTATCCGCATCGCCTACAGAACTGACGGGCACCTTTCAACAGTCGGCGTATGCAGGTTCCAACGCGCGTGTCTACGACTACAGTCCATGACTGTGTCTGCGCGAATGACTGCGCCTCTTTAACACCGTGACGGAGGAGGACATGCAAAGGAGCATGGACTCTTCAGCCGAGGGGCTGCGCCGATTTCCGATTAACAATCAGCACAGCCAAAACGTATTGCTCACGCACCAGCCGCCACCCAGTCACGGAATACAATGCCTTCGAATCAATGTCAACTGTGCTCAACTCAAAACGTAGTAACCTTTCGCTTTATCTAGGAAACACGATGCCGCGCAACACGCAGGAATCGATGACGAGGTTGCTCCAACAGATCTCCAATAGCTGTCAGGCTCTTCGGCCGGGCTGCAGGCCTCCTGCGTGGAATCGCAACGGTATTCACGTGAACACCAAACTGAAGATGTACAAGGCCGTCAGTCTTGACGACACTCTCTACGGACCGGAAACCTGGACCGTCTCACTCGAAATCCAAGCCGCTGGTGAGTTGACCACTTTCATCTTCAGCTGCTCTGCAGAACACTGGAAGCTGAGATGGTCGATAGGATCCCGGACACGGAAGTCCTGGAAGCGGATCCGGAACTCTCAGCAGCCATGCCAGCGCTGAGGCAAGCGCAACCAGAGATGGAGCGGCCACTGGTAAGAATGGACGACGAGCGACTACCCAAACGACTTTTCTACGGGAGACGCCGCTACGGGTTCGCCGGCAGGAGGTCAAAACGACGCTACAAGGACACTTTGGAAGAAATCGCTAGCTAAACTGCAACCGCTTAATCGCTTATTAACCCAGTGATAGACCGGGCATAAAGAGGATCAGTGAAGACTGGTTCAGCAATCTATACAACCGTGACGCCGCCGCCAAAGGCCAAAAGAGCGGCAATGAATGTCACCAGCGCCCCGACCAACACCGCCAATGCCCAGGCTCCTGCCAGCATGCCCGCGCTGTCAACGCATCTTTCAGCGCGCACCGCCCGTATCATCTCTGTACCCACAATGCACCAAACAATCCGACAATTCCAATTTCTATGTCAACTTCGGCCAACCTTCCTTCTGACTTCCTCCCATCTCACTCCTGGAATCAATTCCATTACTCCCACCATCATAGAGACCACATCCATCTACTCATCGCTCAAGCAATTTCACCACCTCTAACCACCACCGCCTGCTCTTCACTCACTTCCACCACCACCACCATCAGCGATGGGATTCTCCTAAGCTGTACCCAATGCGACCGCACATTCACCAGGCATCGCCTGGTCGGTCACTTCATGAATACATCGTACAGAGACTGCGATACAGTGCCTGGAGCACCATCACACAGCAGAGATCGTCGCCTCCACTGCCCTTCACTGTCCTCGCGCATTCACTCATCGCATGGGCCTATTCCGGTCAGCATGCATCCATGACAGCGGAATACACCCATTATGCCGACACCACCAATACACCATGCACACCTCCGCTTTGCCATTCTTAGCCCTAACACCCCCAAATGAAACGACAACCCCAGCCTCTCTACCGATTTCTCCTGCCCACACTGCGCCCGCAACTTCCAACCACGCATCGGCCTGGTCGGTCACCTGCGAATCCATCGCACGGAGGCTGGTGAACCAGTGCCTGGGGCTCCGGGATACCGTCGACGCGCCCGCCTTCACTGCCCTCACTGCTTTCGCATTTACACACCGCATGGGCCTATTAGACATGCGCATCCACGATAAATCTCCGAAACCCGAGGCTGTTTAACAGTGTACACTATCTACACTAACACATCGACAAACACCCTCACAATCACCATTTACCAGGAGTTTATCACGGTTTCAGGGAAACCGTGGCTGGGGAAGTCTACACCCAGTTTCCACCAGAATCACGCCGTCGGCTCAGTAGCAAAGCGGTCGAGTGGCTGACCAGTGGATCGCATCGCATGGCTACGCCGCCCACATCCTCCTGAGTTTGGCGAATCCTGCGTGCGTTATGGGGCCAGGCCGCTTTGGCGCGCGAAGACGGGCACGCCGATCCGTCAGCTAATGCGCTCCACTCCCACATTCGAACTGACCGCCTGACAGTAGTCTGACTGTGGGTAGGAGAGGAGGTCGACAGCCAGCGCACATTCCTCACTATAAACAACGACCCACCAAACCAACAATGGTGCGCCAAAAGCCGTGGCTGCAGTTGCCAAGCAACTGACGGGATAACCTGACCGCGTGGTCAGCCCAATGTGTGTTTTGTGGAGGGCTGACTGGCGGACTGAGAGTCAGGCTGCAAAATTTGGCCTTCTAATGTGGTCTTATGGGCACCCCCACCTCTGTGAGGGGCCAGGTGTGGTGGCACGCCCAGGCGGCTCCAGCCTCGCCAGCCACCTGTGCCTTCTCCCATCTCCGGTACTTTTGACTGCAGTGCCATGAGACCGCCCAGATGGAGAAAAGAGTGCGGTTACGTTGAGTGCCGCGGCTGACGCTAACCGACGAATCACACCCAGACCCTGCAAAGCTAGTCCGTGTGTCGCGTGTGTGGCTGACTGGTGGTCTGATGAGTCAGGCTGCGATGGCTTCTTCTTTAACGTGACCTCTGGGCTATCTCACATGTGAGATGTAAGCCGTTTCAAACTGCTGTGTGCAAATCCTGGGTGCTTGTAAGCTTTGTGGGCCAGGCCGTACGTAGCACACGTAGACGAGGTCACCAGCAGCTGCGCCTGCTTTCCGCATCAGACAACTGGACCGGCTTCTGGCCAGTGGGTCTGATTGTGGGGTGGGGAGGCGAGGTCGAGATTCAAAGCGCAGCAAACCCACCCCACTGTCCATCACGGTGCGCCAAAGCCGTAAGGTTTGGGAAGGCTGCCACCTGACGGGGATAAATCCCGGACCACGTGGTCAGCCCAACGTGCCTCGCAGCGCAGCCAGAACGCTTAATCGGCACAAACGCCCCTCACCGTGGTTTATGGTAATTTTACTCCGGGATCCGGAGCCGGGTGTGGGTGGTACGCCAGGGCGGCTCCAGCCATGCCAGCCACTCCAGCCTCCCATCTCCAGTCTCAGACCAGTCCCACACTGCCCAGGTGGGGAGGAGGAGAGAGGTGCAGTAGCTGCAGCGCAAGGCTACTATCATTTAAAAAACTAATTCAGCCGCGCCCACGTCCCTGCCTCCACCTTCCATGGAGCATACGGTGACATCGCTGAAATCGACGGTCGAACTGCCGTGTAGTTACAAGGACAGTTTAGGTACGGAATAAAGTCAAACAAGCAGCCGACTACTCAATTGGTATTAAAACGGTTCTGGCTTTTATGACCCTACAGTGATGGTGGCTTTCGGTTGGTGTGGAAATGAGCCAATTGTTACTGCGTCACTTCCAAGTTGCGATTTTTCCATAGCTAGGATAGGTTTTACTTGGACAAGGAGCAGTTTCCAGTGCACTGATGCAATTACGCCCTCAGTCAGCGAAATGCATTTGAAGACAATATAATAGATATCTGTATTGGATGTACAGCCAACCACAGTGCGTAACGAATTAAAGCCATTAACCTTCATGTGACGAAATTCGTTAAAGCGATGTCCTCCCGTCAGTTACTTGCAGGAGCAATGGTACCCGGACAAGGCCAACGAAGACAAGTACGTAACTTGCGTCAAACAAAGGGGGCAGGAATAGCCATTTCTGCGCACTTAAGGAGCCGTCGTCAGCTAGTCCTACCCAACCCCAGAGGTGGTGCCTGCCCGAGTGCTCGAACCCACAACCTGTTGATCAAAGTCCAGGCCCTCTAATCATTGAGTCACGGATTCAATGGTGAGCGTTCAGCAACGAAGGTCAATATTTCCTGTCTAAACCGGTAGGGACAACGAGCCATGATGGCTGGAATTGTTAAAGCCCAACAGGTCGAGTTTAATCATCTGGTGGGGCACTGCATGTCAGTAAAGACTAACTGATGATTGCTACAGAGCCAGAATGGTCATTTCCAGTCCTTCTTTGGATTTGTCAGCGAGCATTGTTTGTGGCCTTGACTACTAATAGCCGCAGTTCACCTATTGGTGGGCTCTGAGGGTGATTTACAAGGACTAACCGACATAAAAGTATTCGGAGAGTGATAGTTGAGCGCCCATCAACGAACGGTCAACGTATCAAAATCACCGTCGGTTACTTCATTGGTCTTTTGGGGCAAGCAAACTAAACCAGTTTTTAGCAGTTTATAAATCCTATGTACAGGTGGAGGTTATTGTTGAGATAGAATATCATTCATCAACCGCGAGTATATGGATAGATTGAAAGGTCGTGAAGGAGGATCATAATGACGATGATGATGGCGAAGCGTGGTGTGGAGGAGGAGGATGAGGAGAAGGACAAATACTGATTTCCAACACCCTGACCGGAAAGCCAGTTTACTCATAAGGTTTTGACGAGGTTAACAGATTATAAATATTCTACATCTTGCCAAATGACTATATAAAACAAAAATGGATATTAAAGGATCGCCTATACTGTTAAGGATATATTCGGGTTTCAAAATGACCAGCAATAAAATGAAAGATTTACAAAACAACATTTTCCGGATACCTTTTCCATTTTTCCACCCAAAAAGGGTTCTCATCTACTTACGTACTATAAGCAATTCCTCTCATAAAAAGGTTATTTCATGCTGGCTATCGTGCCTTAACAACAGCGTAGTACACTACCGCCTTTATGACGCATGGGGTGTCTGAGTTTAAATTCTGCTCTAAAGTCTCTTTTCACGTTAATGTATATTCAATCGAAAGATTTTGAAGATATATATGCTCAAGGTAAGCTTTGAATTATGCAAAACTTCTGGTAAAGAATGCAGCACGAATCCGTCACAGATATTATAAACCCTCCAAAAAGGCCCATTCATTTGTGATTCAGTAGATCAAAACGCTGATGAAGGCTTATTAAGGTGGTTTTTAGTATATTCTGAAAAATATAAGTTGTCGAAGTTATAATGTATCCTTGTTACGTAAATTAATCTTCTGATATTTTCAAGTTACAATAATTTCTGGCGTATTGCCATCCCGTAGAAAGTAAATCTATTGAAATTCAAGGTCTGGGAATGCAGCTTCAGCACACATTTAGCCGCCGAAGACGCGTAGCTGAGCCAAAACCGATTGCCGCACAACGCGCCCATATGACCCTGCAGGAAATGGCTGAATAAGATCATTCGGAAGGCTGGCTCGCATGGCCAAACAATCAGAATATGAATCATATCAATTGTACGATAAGGATATACTAACGAGAAAGAATCTTGACAGCGGTTACAAAGTATAGTTAGCAAGAAATGTGCAATGCTACAAACGTTCGATGATCTGGTCTGTATAGAGGGGAAAATACTGACATATCGGTTAAAACAACCGCACGGTATGCGCAAAGTCGCCGACGCAATCAAAAGGAAGGGCCAGCGGGAGTGCTGACGAGCGACGATGAGAGCGATTTTCGTTACTGCGAACGCTAGTGTACGCACAAAGTGACATACATGGACGCCATTATCACCAACATGCGATTATTTACCGAATCGCAGATCCCGCCAAAATTGTTATAAGTCCATTTAAACAATCCTGTCAGCCCCAGCTGCTTGCCGCCACCGCAACCCAACAATGCCACCACTTTCGCCGAACACAGGCGGCACTCGGTCCGGGCCGCGACGAAAACCTCTCCCAATGCCACGAATAACGCTTTAGTGTAAACTTTGCTGTGCAACAGGGTTGAGGGAAATAAAAGTGGAAACTAACTTAGCCCATCTTCCAAAAGAGGTCATTATGATTTGATAGAAGAGGATAATCTAGGTTATTTAAACGTTTGAAATTATTTGAAGCGGTATTTTCGTCAGTGACATATTGCTCAAAATCCTTTGCAAGAACATTCAGTCCTTTAATATTTCCAAAGTCGCCCGTACCCAAATGCACACTCAAAACACGGCAACCGTCCAAACTCTCCACCTAAAAAGTAAATCGTTCTGTTTTCAAGGAGGCGCCTGAAGATAGCAGTTCATAAGTTTTGCTAAAATTATTCCCTAACAAGCAGTGAAGGTCTGTGATCTAGGGGCCCGGAGGATTTTCCTATTGTCATTCGGAACCAAAACTTGTCTTTATGTTTTCGGCAGAAACAAGGAAAACTCTGTGACTTCATGTTACAATTGCAATTGATTTTGGGTTTAGCCTAGCCAAGTTATCGAGTTCTTCTGGCCGCATGCCTAAAGAATGTCTGCCAAAGCTCTCTAGACTTATGGCTTTATTTCATATAACTTCAAAACCTTGAAACCAGTAGCAACAGGCCCCAAAATTAACTTATCCATCGCACTCTCCCTCCGCTTGTGGGTCATCCGCTTGTTTCCGCCCAAAAAATCGATTTTCGCGGTTAATGCATTGTGATCCACGAAGCTAATGATGTCCTCTATCCTCCTTCCAAAAACACCTGCCAAGTCATCTTGACACGCAGCTTCAGAATTCTGATTCTGGCCATTAGGATTTTCACGGCTTCATCCCTATTGTCCGTCTAACCCCAGTTCAAACAGCTAGCATACTCGCGAACCATTAATAGTGATGCTTCATACTCCCTTGCTGATCGGCTTTATAATCGCATGCTCTTCCTCTATTTCACTTTTCCTGTCTCCCTTTATATTCATGTCCATGAAGCAGTCTTTTGCCTGAATATCTCACTTAAGTTTGGGTCCTCCAACTCATTCGCGCTGCTTTCGGCAGTTTTTCACCCTCTGGCCCAAACGGTGTACTCGGGAGACGGATAACCTAAACGAAAGCCTCAGTCCCCTGTGTGAAGTCTTCCAATGGTAATATCTACCTCATGAGAGCGTATCCTCCTCCGTCTCTTTAGCACAGGATACCTACGAAATTCAGTAAACCGCCTGCACTAGGAATAATCTTTACTGCATCGTCCACATTGAGAAGCGAGAGATTTACTTCACCGGAAGCCCGCAATGTCACCCGGTCTTAGGATACAATGCATCCACTACCTCTCGAGCATTGGTCAACAGAACGCACCTGCGTGATCGATCGATGATGATTCTAAATTCCATGAAAGAAGGTGAACGCTGCCGCAGGAAGGGGAAAACCCGTCCTTATCTCCAGCGTCCACAGAGGTGAGTCCACGCTCGGGATCTGGAGTGTAATTACCGTCTTCTATTAGTTCAATCCTGTGCATTTTGGTACACTTTTCATGGGAAACAAATTACTAAGAGATATTGAATTACGTATCTTAAGCAGAAGAAGAACATACGTGTGCTCTCCTGTTACGAGCTTCCGCACGTTCAATTGGGCGTCTTACAATGGTCTTTACTCAGAGGAAAAATGGACAAAAGCCTTAGAAACGGCTGTTAAATTGATGCATGTGGCAAGCCGTGACACAAACCCCATCGGGCAACCGTTACATAAGGTTTGGAAATTTAGTCTAAAGGGGTAACATGTTGACGGACTAGAAATGTCCCGTCATACAGGCTGCAAAAATTAATTGCAGGCACCGCAGAATGTGCGCGTGGTAGGAGCATAATATGGTGCTCTGCAGCTTTGTAAAATACGGGTCTTCTGTTCTTCATTTACTTAAAACGACTATACTGATGCATGTTGCCTGTTAGGTCATGCCCGTTTGCAACTCGATACCAAATCCGGAAAAGGATAAGCCTCTGCTGACGACGCGCAGAAACTGCAAGAAAGCCTTTATAAACTGACTGTGTGTGTTCCAGGAAGTGCTCTGCTTGACGCGTTATATACTCAGCTGTGAAGCCTTACGCCGGGAATCTGGGGAGAAGACGTTTCTCATAACACAGCACAGCCTGAACAGAATTACACTACAGGAAGCGGGCATGCACAGCTTAAGGTGCATCTGACGGCTTCAAACCTACTCCTCGAGAAACTACAAAAAGAGCCAGTCTGATTGATATAGGCGTGGTTTCACAGTCTGTCCTCCCGAACTGTTGGCATGGATCTTCTTCTTTCGAACATCTCGTTGTGGCGCATTTGGAATACGGAATGCGCCACTCATAGTCTGCTCTGGATGAAGAAAAGCCACGCGCCCGCGACGTCTAGCGTGCAACGACGGAAACTGCTGGTCTATAGGACTCCAGTCAGCGCATGCCAGAAGGACTCCATAGTCATTATTCTGTGATGCTTTGACAAGATACGCCAAAAGGAATCCGGAAATGTTTCTCATGTAAATGCGGAAGATAGTTGCAAGTTATGTATGCCAAATATGCAGTTGGGTGTGGGGGTTTTTTGTGGTGGTTTGGGTGGGTGGGGTTTTTGGGGTTTTGGGGTTGTTGGGGTTTTGTGTTTTTTTTTTTGTGTGTGGGGTTTGTTTGGTTTTTTGGTTTGTTGTTTGGTTTGGTTTGAACGCAGTTTGAGAACCATAAATCGTCCCGACCTTCTACCAGTTTCGGCAGAGCGTATATCTTATCTAAGTTAGTTTATTGCTCTTTAATAATACTGAATAGGCCAAAACGTTGAGTCTATTTAATAATGTTATAGTTGAAGAAATTAAAACATCTCCTGCAAACAGATATCCATGAGGAAGACAGATGGACCTGTCCTGTTTTACTGGGACAGAAACAGATTATGCTATAACATTGCAATCAATTCTGTCGGACAAGGAAAAGACAACATTGGAGAAGGGTTGTGCGGATGAGGTTGAAACACAACCAACTGAATTTTTGAAAAGACTCCAAAACGGAGGGTTTCATAAGTGACCATGATTTACATCTCCACCCCGTCGGCACGCATAAACCTTGACTATATGGTTTGCCAAAATTCACAAAGACAGCATACCCAAGTTGCTCCTGTCCTAGATATGATGAACTCGCTGTACTCTGGGTGATAGCAAAATGGCTAGGTGCAAACTTAGCCCATCAGCATCAACTAGCCCCACATAGCTACCGATATACATTTGAATTCCGTTGGTGGTCCAAAAGACCTCAACCTGAATGGCATCGTGATATTTTACTTTTATGTCTGGTCTCTTTTACGAACGTAGTCGGTCAGGCAGAAACAGTCGCTTGCCTTTTCATCAGCAGGACATGGGAAAACGCGTGAATGCACCCATGTAGTCGTTACCGTGATGTAAATTAAAAGTGCAGTTCCTATTTTGAAAACAGTCTGTGCAGACAGTTGACGGAGTATTTGAGGTTCACCCCCTTGCCTGCATCTGAAGAAATATATTAGTGTGTTAGCTGAAAGCTTTACAGCTTCGTCATCAGATAAAACAGTCTAAAATATTATGGACCCTACGTGATGATATTTTCGCGATTGACGCTGAACAAATAAACGTATCAGCTCTAAGGGATATCATTTATTGGGCCCACCCATCAATCCAATTTACTTTGGAACAAGAACAAACTGAATCACTCCCTTTTCTGTACGGTCCAACGGGAGTATTTGGCGTACTGTCTTTCGTAAGAATACGTGGTCCGGGCAATATACCTATTTTGGGAGTTTTGTACCGCTAAATTTTAACCGTAATTCAGTGCGTGGTTTGACACTTAGGGTGAAAAGGATCTTTTCAACCGATAGCAATGAAGAATAGTTTAAGGTTTTAGAAAGCATCTTTCGACAGAACGGATATCCAGATCGCTTTATTGTTAGGAACATGACCGAAAAAACACCAAAGATTCTCGTGCTAACGGCGAGCAAAAACAGACTTTTCAGCAGGGTCCCATTTCATCGTGACGCAGCAAGTGAACTTTTAAGAAGGTTCCTAAGTCATGCTGCATTCAAAACCTTTCGTGCAGCTGACACCCAGGTACTGTTCTAGACTTAAACCATCCTTTACGTAGAGGGCCAGGGCAAACTTCCAGCCCATACCACCTCTATGTAAATCTATTCCTTTACCTCTTTCTGTGAGTCGGAATATATAAGTCGCAACAGCCGATATTTATTCAAAAGGATAAGCGAGTACCTTCCAGCGTAGTTTGGAAAGGGACAAATAAAGACCATGAACAGCTCTGTTCTCGCGCATACGGTAGACACAGATCATCGCATAGCGGTCAGGGCAACCTTCCAGGTGATTATCAAGGTCCCCGCAACCTTTTCGATTTTTTTGACAGGGTTTGTTGTCTACGGCAGAAGAAGCTGCAATTAGGCCACGTTAACTGGTCCTGCGCGCAAAAGAACTTTATTCAGGCGCCGCAATTACGGTGGCCAAATGCCACTAATTCAGCCATCCGCATAAAATTAGCTTTCCCGGCTGCCACCAAACCACTAACGATGATCGCAATTTTGTTTCTTCCCCGCCCATCCCCCACCCTGACAACCGTACAATTTTTTCGACTTACCTGCAATGGCAGTGCCCTTCCGGGTACTCAAATAAAACATCTTTCTATCTATAGTTACCTTAGTTACACAGTGATATAAATGTAAAGATCTGACGAGAATTTATTGAAAGCTAAACTATGCTCACCAACGTGGCTTTTGAATATCCAGGATGATTTACCACGCTTGCTTTTATTCCCCTATCCTATGTACTAATGAGATGTGACCTGCTATGGCCATTCCACATCATTCATGAATATGTTTTTTGCTGAAATCAGAAGATTTCTTAGAGTTTATATACATAGCCCTCCTGGTTGGGTCATACATATAAGGTCAATAATGAATGTGTTCTACTACATAAAGGAAAATATTCTTAAAGTAAGCAGGTGGTTTGACTATGGAACTGACTTCCAAGTAGAATAATGACATCGGCTACCGTGGGTGTGTTCAAACGGCGGTTAGATTGCGTAATTTTTTATATCCTATAACTCTTACTGCGGGATTATCTCCGGCCGAGCATGAACTTTACTCTAGGTTTTCAATTTATATGTATCCAACCACTGCACATTTGTTTGTAAAAGGTTTCCGTAAACCTTATGTTTGACAACATTTTATGTTGTCTGTATACACTAGCATTTATAATTTCAATTGTACATCAGTATGGTCATAAAGGGCTACATCCGTAACCCTCAAATACACACAATACGGTGCTATTTACAGTAAAATGTTCAGTGTTCTATTTTCATGGTTCTTTTATGCATTTTCCTCCATGGAAAGGACGTTAGTTACCTGAAAGAGCCTTTACAATGCACAGAGTTTTCCTTCATGCTCATATATTCTGTTAAAAAGCGTCCTTTTTTCGGAGGCCTCCAACTCATCATTACGCATCTGCAGGTTACCATCGCAAGGACTGGTCAAACGAGCACAATGCGTAGGTCCATGTGGTCAGCATGTGGGTTTCTGAGCAATCAGAACTGCATAATGCAGATTAACCCATACTGCAAACTGGACGGTCACTGAAGAGAAATTTCTTTCATGCGTATGTGCTAATTGATATAGCACCTCCTATGCGTTGTCAATCTGCTAAGAACACAAGAAAAAATACATAAAATATATGCATCGTTCCGCAATCGCTTGGTTTGGATGTTGTTTTGGTTTTTGCTTCGTCAACTGTGTTCAAAATGAGGAGTTTGTTTCAAGTAATAAAAGCCTCTCTCAAAGGGTAAATCATAATTGGGTGAAGCACAATTTGAAAAACTTGCTTAAGACCAGGAAGGCGAAGCATGTGCAGTATGCTTTACACTGCATCAAAAAACTTTGGAAGGCCTAGAAATGGCGAAAGATAAGTTGAAGAAACTTCCTCGGCGTTTACCCAAAGAGCAGAAATCGGTGACGACGGAATTTGATCAAGACAAAAGAACATCCGTAAACACAGTTTCATTAGACGTAACAACCAAAAAAGACGATAGGGCCTTTACAGGACTCAGCACAACTGTGCAAAAGCCTCTGGTATTGGAAGCAGACGACCGGCATGGATCTATGGAAACAGAAATGTTTCAGAACATCCCAAAATACAGATTAAAACAGAGCGCTGCTGTGTGTGGGCTATGTTTAGGCCTGTTGCGAACAAAAACCACATTCCTTTGACCCAATTGCGAAAAACTCGGCGGCCTCGGTGGGATTTGAATCAGCGCCAGCAAGGGGAAGGATTTAGTACAACCAACGCTCTAGCCAACTGAGCTACAAGGCCCCATCGGGAGCCGTGAGTTTAATCACACTTGGGTCAAGTTACCCGCCCAGCCAACTGCAACGTATGGAATCCCCCAATTCGGATACAGCAAGCTGACTGCCGAAGCAGGATTTCCTAAGCAATCAATCTAGAATCCATAAGATGACTACCAGACACAATTAATTGGTTGAGAATTTTGGCAGATTTGAGTAATTCCTTTGACCCACTTTGTCGAAGGTCAAAACTGCCCAGGGCGTCTCATTCAGCACAGAAACAACACGAAGTAGTTATGCAATGACAACGGTCTGTGAGTCAAAAGATTATGATAACAGAATTTGGCCCAAGTAGTCTCTATGTATAAAAACAAATGGCACAACCCTCTTACTGAGCTCAGTAAGTGCATCCTCATAAAACTCAAGCCTGAGTCTGTTTCAGACACCCCGAAGAATAGAATACACCACGATACGGAATTATTCCAACAATAACTTAAACCTTTTTGAATGGGAATGAGGACGTCGCCGTCTTAAAGCCTTAAGAATAGACTGAATGCAACATTTCAATGAGAATTTAAGCTAACACAGACCCCTAAAGCTTGTTCGCTAAAGGGAAAAGCAAATGTTGTTACTGTTGAAGAGAAAACGAGTAGTTCAAAACTTTGACTCAACAACTTCTGTTCAGGGGTATTTCTCACTAACAGAGTGCAAAAAATGGAGGGAACTCAAAACGGAACTCCTCTGAAGATCCATGCCCTGCGAAAAATTTAAGAATATTGAAGGGGAAATTATAACTTCTCAGAGCATATTCCTGTTTTATATATTCAGTAACATTAAATTTAGTAAAAGTATAAAAAATAACGTTTTTATCTGCCGAGTCCTCTGGTGAAAATGAGAATCAACACATGGAATTCCAATGTAAACTCAAACTTGGACATATAACTGCATAAGCCACACACAAGGTCCAGTAGCTATGATCCACAAGTCGCTTGAAAATCTATCCGAGTGAAACTCCTTTTTCTTTATCTCAATGTATAGGGTTAGTTTCGGAAGCTAGACCAGCTCAAAGCGTGGGTATAAATTTGCAGCCCAATGCCATTTCCAGTATGGAGACTATATTACAGGCCAAAGTAATAGATGTCAAAATTTTACTCGATAGTTATCACATTTTTCAGCAGAGCACGCTGCATAAAAATGAGGTGGATTATCACTCTACGTCATCAGAAAAATCATTGCATCAGACGTTTAGCTTGCTTTTGCACGTGACTGTGAAGCACTGTGGTTAAAACTAAAGACTGTGATGAACCAAAAGCTGATTTTTTTGCCCGTATACTGACTGCCAAAACAAACTCTAGAGGTTGATGAGTCAGTGCTTTGATTATTTTAAGTAGTGGCCCAAAACCAGGATACCCTAATAGCAGGGAATTTCAACGCACTCATGATCGAATGGAGCCAGTTTTCGGGAAACGGTTCACGTGATTCTTTTGATTTGACAATGAGGAGGCTGAAAAATAATCCCTTTCTCGCGCAGAATGTCCCACTAACTAACAGATCTAAAGAAGTCGGAGGGAAAAGTTTCTGGACCTCGTCCTTTCAATATAACTGATTAGTGCTGAAAACTTTAGGTCTGAAGCACCAGTGGGTAAGAGTCCTCATGTCCTGTTGTTGTGCGAATACTAGTTATGCAGCAATAAAATGGAGAAGACCGAATTTCGGCTAAATTTATTGCCTTTGAAACCCATGACCATGGGGTATCCATTTGAATGTGTGGACGTTGACATTGAAGGTTCACGGCTCTACCCCCTTTTCCGGTTATCAGTACATCTTAGTCCTCGTAGACTATTTCGCCAAATTGACTGAAGCTATTCCTCTTCGCCGGCAAGATGCAGCCTCCGTCACCAACTCGCTACTTAACGAATGGATGTGCCGGTCTGGCGTGTCTATCTCTTTACACTCCGAATGTGGTGAAAATTTCGAGATCAATCTCTTGCGCAAAGTGTGTGACCCACACCAAGCCGGCGCATCCGGAAGTTAATGGACAGGGCTTACGCACCAACCACCTGATCATCAAGCTTTTCAAAGCATTTGCAGAAGACCATAACCCATACGACTGGGACTCCCAGTTACCCTTCGCGATAATGGCCTACAGGGCTTACCCACTCCATTTTCAACGGGCTAAACCCCGTTTTTTTGCTCACCGAACGCCACTTCAGCCAACCAACTGACTCCATCGTAGCGACAAACGCTCCGACCATGATCACAACCGACATCTACGTGTTGGAGCTCCAAGAGCCTTTATGGCTAACACACAACCAGTCCCGCACGTACTTACGCACAAAATCTGACCGTCAAAAGGAGCAATTTGAGAGAAATACACACAGTCTTCCCCTATCAACGTGGTGACCTAGTGCTGCGTCATCGAGGAGCTCCACCTGTTGGCTACCACACCAATTTCTTCCACCCTTGGCAAGGACCGTTCGTCGTCCTGGACACAATCAATCCAGTAAGCGGAAATCTACTGTCCACCAAACAACTGCAGTGTTCTACAAGGTATCATCTTATCCCCTCACCTCTTCTCCCTTCCTACTGATGATTTGAGATCACCAAACGACTGTCTGTACATCAAATACGCCGACGACATGGTTGTTGGTCATCCTCTTAAAAATCATACACATTTCCAGTGTCTTAAGGATGGCCTCGACCTTGTTTCAGCCTGGTGGTCAGGAAATGGTCTTCAACTTAACCATGAGAAGTCTGTCTGATGTGTTTTTCACCTGCGACCATCCCCTAGTTCTCAATTCTCAGTCATCCTTCCCAACGAGGTATCCTCTTTTCGGTACCTTGGCGTTACTCTGACATCGCATCTTTCATTCTCCCAACATATCGATACTCTTTTTACAAAAATTCGTAAACTTCTATATTATATTCGCCGTTTACGTCCCTATCACACACACACCAGGCATGTGTTCTTCCCCTTATCCTTTATTACTCTCCCGTGATTTTTCCAGTCTTGCTTAAATAGGATTTTTGATTTTAAAACGTATTCTTCAAATGCTTTCTTATGCTGCTGGTGTTTATTTTACTGTTTTAGTGGATTTGATAGCAAAACGGCACTTTACGACAGTCAAACAATTCGCTGGGTGAATCCTTGATGATGTATCCCATCCCCTCCACTCTGAGCTGATTGCTGTGATGTCTTTCCGTCCGATGCGCCGAGGCTTTCGCCATATAGCCTGCATACCATCGCTTCGTTTTGCAATTTCTAGCACGTTACCTTACGTGTGAAGAGACTGAAATAAAAAAGCTGAGACAAGAACTGTCTCCCCTTTAGATGTCCATTTTTGACTCTTTGAGTCTTGCATATTATGTTTGCTTATCCGATTATCTTAGTGGATGAGGCCATTTATATTTTTTGTTGAAAATTTTGAATGATACTTCAAAATAAAGCGTATTCCTCTCTCTCACACCTACATCTTCTGCGGCGCACAGACGCAAGAGGGCCCCACCTTAACAGTAAACTTCCACAAATTCAAGACCTTACAATGCCAATTGCCCGTCACATCCCAGGACAATCTGCGTATCCATAGAACCCTCTTTATCCCGCCACATCCTTCCGAACTAGATGTCTCTGCCTACCCCGGTCCCTCATCCACGGGCCCTGAGGAAAGGGCACTGCCCAAAGAAGTGGGACAGTTGTGGCGAGTAGATCTGAATATAAATGACCCTTTTGTTGAAATGAAAAGAAACTTGAAAGTAAATTTTTAATATTCTTGAGCGTGAGCTCGTGCCTAGTCACTGCCTTCTCTCCATTCCAGTCCGAGTCGTCGAGGACGCAGAATTCACCTGATTTGTGGTTAAATCTAGCTCCATCGTCCCAGAGTATCAGGATCACCCGTGATTCCTTGTACCTCCGCTCCTTATTCTCGGACTTACCCTCTTCTCTGGTGGCTGAATTCTACTCCACCAACATTCCTTTTCAGCTCGCAAGTCGAACGCGTTTTTTTCCTGTAATCCTTTCCTGCCCTTTATATTGATTATTGTAGCCTAGTTATCAACCACCTTCTCATCTCATCACAAATTCATATTATTCTTGATTGTCTGTTGAGTATGGTTTCAATTAAGCGCAATACAAACAACCTTTACCAGGCGAGAATGAGTTTAAAGACAGTAACGACGATCGGACCCAGATTTCCAATAGAGGTGGATCCCCATCAGTGGGCCACTCAATGGCCATGACTACTTCCGTTTATCAGCTTATGTAAAAATGGAATCGAAGTTTCTCAATTTTTGCTGGCAGCTCAGATTACTAGCGCCAGGATCCGATGATCCTATTGGCTAGCATGTCCATGTTGTCATGTCGATTCTCTAATCATATTGGCTTGTATCACTTTTAACGGTTAATGCTAATGGCCCCTATTTAACTACCTAGCAAAACGTCGATAATGTCAATTGAGGCCTGAAGGCCATACAAACTGTACTGATGATCCTAATGTTCAGTCATTGCTCTATTCGATCTACAATGTATGATTTCAGCATACCCATTTTCTATTCTATGCAAACCTATCAAATTGTCTGGAAAACACGACATAAATACCCAGGAGAATTGAGGTTCATCACTTTTGGACCGGAGACCGCTCCCTGACGCTTTCTCCCATCGTCACCGCTCCTCCTACAAAGATCTGCCCAGGACAGCCGATCCCAAGAAATGATCTCTCATGACCAAATCCCAAAAGTAAATCAAATAATCTCAAACTCTTCCCCTAAGCAATTTAATTGTTCCTATTTCGGCATCATTAATTGGGGATTCGTTGCATATCTAATACGGGTTGATTCACTTAGTTCACTTCAATTTGCAGAATCTACACCAGCAACAGCTGATAACAGACTATTGAACCAAACATAACAACATGTTTATTGTATATTTTGAGGCTTACGGGCATAGCCCTTGTTTACCCTATTGATGCACAATCGAAATTATGAATACAAGTGTATACAGAAAACATAAAATACAGTTAAAATTTTTACAGCAAATGCGTAGTGGTACGATACACATTAATTGAAATAATCAGCAAAGCTTATGGTTGACTGAATGTAGTCCAGTGCGGAAGGTCATCAATGATCAAAAATTAAGCAGTCTAACTGTCTTTTGAACATATCCATGGAATTCAATGTCATTATTTCGCTTGGAAGTGAGTTCCATGGTCGAGCCAATCGCTAACTGACCTAGGCATATTCATTCGCGTTTGACCTAGGCGTATTCATTCGCGTTTGACCTTATATGAATGACCACGCAAGTGAGTCATGTTTTTAAACTCAACGAAATCTTCGGATTTCAGCGTGGATAATTTGGAATGTCCATAGTAGGTCATATCTCATGTGTCTACAGGATAACGGGAACATGTTACGCTTTATAAGTCTCTCTAGATATGACAGGGTCCTAAGACCATCCACCAATTTTGTTTCCCATCTTTGCACCTGCTCCATGGAATGACGATCTTTCTTCATCCAGGGCATCCATGCTGGCATTCCGTATTCCAAATGCGGTCTAACGAAAGTACTGAAAATCCGTGAAAACAGTTTGGGAGGAAAGACTATGAAAGTGCGCCTGATCCAGTGTATGATGCTTGTCATCTTTGTATGGCTTGTTTAGAGGGTTCGGAGGGTATTAGTTTGGAAGCTATCCAGATACCTAGATCTTTGTGCGTATCTTCTTTTTTTCGTGGAATTCCTTTTAGGAAGTACTGGTATTTGGGGAAACGTCTTCTCCCAGACTCCAAGCGTAAGGCTACACATTTTGGCACATTGCACGTAAGAAGCTACTTGCTGAACCAGACAACCAATTTGGCAAGGTTTTCTTGTTGTTTCTGCACTTTGTCAAAAGAGCTGCTAGTTTTCCAGATTTTTATATCATTTGCAAACATGATGGCATCCCAGTTAAGATAATCAATGCAGTCGTTTACATAAATGAGGTACAGAAGACAAACTAAGGCTAAAACCCGCGAAACACCACTTCTTCTCTTACCCACTCGGATTCAGTGGTGCCAACACGTACTTTTTGCAGTCTGCAGGACGAAAAACTTTTAATCCATTTAAAGACGTTACCCTGGATACTACATTGCCAAATTTTATGAAACAGTAGCGCTTTCGTTAAGTCAAAGAAAATGACATCAACTGGATGGCCTTGGTCTTTGGCTTTTGTCCATTTATCTGGCGAGTTAAGACCATCCGTAAAACATAAGTGACCGGAGCGAAAGTCATGCTGGGCAGAACATTCTACGTTCTTCTGCTCCAGATCTTCATTATATGTCTCTTAATAAGTTTTGAATGACCTTGCACAAAATGCACAAAATACAGCAAGGCAGTACAACATCATAGCAAAGTTATGCATATACATGGAGATACTGGTGGTTAAATGTGCCGAGATCTGACTGTTAGAAAATATATTTCTTTCTTTGCAAAGATGTTACTAAATAATTTATAGTAACATACGTATATTTACTATAATATCTTCGACGAGCCTTATCCAACCTGGATGTACGTCATTCTTCGTTTTCGCAGCGAGTTTACAGTGCCTGGAGCGAACTGATAGAGGACGTCATACGGGCGGACACGACTGCCACACTTGAAAATAAACTGTATTTATTATTATTATTATTATTATTATTATTATTATTATTATTAATTCACACTCGGATTCAGGAGTGCCAACACGTACTTTTTGCAGTCTACATGACGAAAAAAGTTTGATCCATTTGAAGACTTTACCCTGGTTACCACCTTGCCACATTTTACGTAACAGTAGCGCCTTCTTTAAGTAAAAGAAAATGACATCAACTGGACGGCCTTGGTCTATGGCTTATGTCCATTCATCCGGCGAGTAATGACCATCCGTAAGACATGAGTGACCAGGGCGAAAGTCGTGCTGGGCAGCACATTCTATGTTCTTCTGCTCCTGATACTTCATTATATATCCCTTTATAATTTTCCCCATGACCTTGCAAAAAATGCACAAAATACAGGAAGACACTGCAACATCATAGCAAATTTGTGCAGATACATGGAGATAATGGCGGTTAACTGTGCCTAGATCCCACTGTTAGGAAATATTTTTCTTTCTTTGCAAATATTTTTTCAATAATTTATATTAACATATATATTTTTACTACGATATCTTCTATGAGCCTTATCCAACCTGGATGTTCGTCGCCCTTCGTTTTCGCAGCGAGTTTACAGTGCCTGGATCGAACTCCCAGAGGACGTCATACGGGTGGACACCGCTGCCACACTCGAAAATAAACTTTATTTATATTCGCTTGACAATAACCGTTCCTTCTTACAGGAAGGAACTGCTACATCATACAAAAGCTTTGCTCATACATACAGATAACGGTTATATTTATTATTTATAATTCAGTATATTCAGTATATATAAGGGATATAGGCAGAGCCTTTGAAAACCCTATTTACAGATAGACGCTAGCAAAACAAGCAAATGTTACATGGCGATATTCGTTTTAGTATATCGATCATTGCTGTGGACTTAATATATTTTTATCAAGTAAAAATGCATCAAGTCTTCTTTTAAACATTTCAACGCTTTCAGCCTGAACAACTGAGGCTGGAAGTTTGTCCCATTCGTCAATCACCCGTTGGGAAAAGAAGTTGGCCCGCACTTCAAGTTTGGCGTGATTTCTTTTCAGTTTGTATTGGTGACCTCGGAGACTTGTCATGTTTGCCAATTCAAAAAGTTGGCCATCTGAAGAGCAATAATCAACTCCTCTGACCAGTTTTGAAAGACTAAGATCATATCCCCTCTGTATTGCCTATAAGAGAGAGGAAAAAATTTTTAAGTCTTGCTAGGCGGCCCCTCATAGGGTAGGCATTCCAATCCTCTGACTAGTTTCTGTTGCCCTCCGTTGAACTTTTCTCCAGCAGAGCGTAGTCATGTTTCGTCGAAGGGCGCCACGCCTGAACGCAATATTCCAACACCGGCCGGATAAAAGTTACAAAACACGCGCCCAAAAAAAGCTTCCGTCAAAATTAACGAAGGACCTCCTTATTGTGCCTAAAATACACATAGCTTTCTTTGCGATATTCGCACAGTGCGACGATGGTTTTGAGAGTTGGTGTTATCCATATACACAAGTTCTTTAGAATATTTACCTCCTAGAGTTGGTGACCACTGATGAAGTACTGGTATTCAAACCTAATTATCCTTCTGGAACTAGACCAGCAATTCCAACTGAACGAAGCATACCA
>WEDG01001735.1:0-45357 GCA_017591395.1 Schistocephalus solidus
CGCGTGACTTTGTGCACCTATGCCTGAAGCGGCGAAAATGCAAAGAGGAAAGTATTTCAAACGAAACGGCCACCCAGACACTCAAAAAATGACCTGGTGAACTCTCCCATGCGTGAAAAATGGATCAGAGCTTGTCAAAGGCAGCTGAGTAAACATCAGACGCAAGTAGCCCTCCACCCTATATCTACTTTACGCTCACAGTTTGTACACACTAAGGAGAGGGTTAGCTATCTTGATAACAAAAGGTGTTGTCTAAAAAACCCCATGTTCCAGTTTTAATGCCGTTTATTGTGAGCAAACTGGGAAATCTGTCTTAACCCACCTACACGAACACGGGTAGAAGACGAGCCCATTTATCCCAAGTGGCTATGCATACACTGGAAAGAGGACATAAATTTGAATTGGAGAAAACACGGTTTAATGGCACCTACCCAACCAAAAAAGGCCGTGAATTCCTGGAAGCAATGCACTCAGATGAGGCATGCATGAAACGACATATCGATTTAGATGCCACATACAAAATCGTTAAGGACAAATTCAAACGTACAAAACCAATTACGACAGGAGGAAAAAAATGCACTCAACGCGTATTGGTTTCGGATTTCACCGAACCGTTGAATCCTTTTTTGAACATGTTTAATTAATTAGTTAGTTAGCTAAGCGTAGCAATCAACCGCAAACACAAGTTTTCTTTGATTTTGCTCACGCACAGCAGCTGAACCCCGATTACGCCTTTGAGAAAACGAGGGTGATTGGCCGAGCCAATGAGAAGATGGCCTAGACTGGGGCTCGAGAGTTGGTCCTCGACTGGCACACTCAACCCAGCTATAGACTTATATCCCGCCTACCAGGCGCTTCGTACAAGGATCTTAACTGTTCGGCCAGGGCCAATAAGGCAAACGAGCCCACGGAACCGAGCCCACGCTCAAGGAAAAGCAGGGTGGCGGCCCAAAGTCACGTGACCAAAGTCAAAACACTGCTTTAACACGCAGGTAAAAACGGAGAACAACTCACGAGAGCAGTAACGACTGATCAGTCCACTGATTGACGTGGGGGAGGCCAACAGGCACGCTGCCTTGCCTAAACCTATGACGGCTCAAGGGGATAGCGGTCACGCGAGCCCGCCGGCATTCAACTTCGGGGAGGTCTAAGGAAGTCAGTAGCGAACGGGTAGGTCAACGTTCACGCGTCTACCATGGATTTATTCGAGGCACGCGGTAAGACTGGCTAACTCAAGACCACCAGGAGCAGCAAGCACTATACTCTGATGATGAGAAAGCGAGACGGCTTTCGAAACGTCGAGTACAAAATAATTTTGGTTCATATACTCGCCCCCACGTCTTCTTCGTCTTCTTCAGGAGATGGTGAACGTGATTAGTCTGAGTTCAGGGACACAACGGAACATAAATGTTCCTTAAAGCAGATCGGTGAGCCACACACTATCATCATATTCCCGATCGCAACCGACAAAGCAACGAGCCCGTGGCTCAATGGTAGAACGTTCGACTCAAATACCAAAGGTCGTGGGTTCGAATCCCAGGTGTTCCACCACTTGGGATTGGGTATAACGGCTGATGACGGCTAATAAGCCAGAAATGGCCATTCCGGTCTCCCTTGTCTTTGTCGGTTCCACATTATCTATATATATATATATATATATATATATATATAGTATATATATATATATATATATATATATATATATATATAGATATATATATATATATATATATATATATATATATATGGAGTTAGTAAGGCACATTTAACATAAGTTAGTTGGAATCCGTTTTCGATGCTGAGGGCCACAGTTTCAATTTACAGCGAAAAACGTTGAATTTACTCATATTTTATAAAAATCTGTGGACATTAGTACCGACAATTTTTCTTGAACCATGAACTTAGCTCTTATAATTTTAAATATATTCGCATAGTCAACACAATGGATTATAAACGAAATCTTAGTCTTAAGTCGCATAATGTGTATTACAGTGTGATTATTTCTGACTATATTAACAGTGATGGGTGGACCCATTTTCAAGGAGTTAAATTGTTAAGAGAATAAATCAGGGCTATTTTAACGGAGAAAATTGGCGAACACTCAAATGCATATCCCTACATACGGAGCATATATGCTGTTTATAATGATGCGTATGAGTATGAATCTGGTACCCTAGGCGAATAAAATTCAAATTAATCGATCTCTCCTTCTGATATACATTTGGATTGCCCTACACGTCGTTCCTTATGTATTTGCTCTACCCATATAAAACGTTACTGGGAGAAACTGATGTGAGAAGATGCAAGCATTGGGACAAAGAGTATTAGCTAAAAAGTATATGGTTTTTCACTCAAAACCATCATTAGAGATAGTCACAGATACGGATAATTGTGGCACAAAGAGTGCAGTAGTTATATAATGCAGATTCTCCGGCCTTAGTTATAATAAGTAGCAACCCTCATTTTGTCTCTTTGAGGTCGTATTTGATGCGATAATTGCTTGTTTGTCCGCACCGGAGTCGATAATGACCATGATTTAATCACTCATGCTGGATGTTGACGTGATAATGACTGAGCATTTTGGCTCGATGTCCCAGGAAGCGTTGGTTTCACGCACCTCTCTCCGCGTGGAGATTTATTCTACCCAGGTATTCTCAGCACTGGAATAAAAATACGAAGACTACTTCTGTTGCTAACAGTAGGACCTTTGTCATGTCAACTGTGTCCCATCAATACTGAAATCGTTGTTCCAACATCTGGAGACGGTCGCTGCTGATGAGGTTGAGTGAGGATGCGAAATGTCTTCACTTCAGAGAAGTACTCATTTTCAGCCTCAGTTGCTATCCTCTCATGTGCAGTTTTTTGAAACCTTTTACACAGAATGACCGATCATGACAGTTAGACGTCAATGCCTCAGAAGACTTCTATCCTCACATCTCTTCAGGCAGAATGAAGCACTCATACGCAGCGAAGGCAAACGCAGAAGGTGCGGCGAAGTAAGTATGTACGTGCGTCAAGATAAATAGAAATAACATGTGAGGTTGTTGATCAGCGAAAAATGGTGGGAAGATGAATAATGTTCGCACATAAGCGGATGGAGTAAAATCGGAGAATGGCATCGTGGTGCCTTATGAATATTTGCTTATTTAAGGGCTCCTTACTGCTCAAGTACTCCAATCAACAAGGAGAAAGTTAAGGTCTGTGTTTTTCAACGAATATACTTTATGAGAGTGTGCTCCAGAGAGAAATAAAAATAGATCACTTTATTAAGCATTCAGTTCACCGATTGCTTCGAATTCTCGCCTCAAACCCACCAAACGAAGGCAGCCAAACATATATGTGATGAGCACACAAGTGATGCAGCATTTGTAAAAACTAGGGCGATGAAAAACTGCACTACAAGTGACTTTGCACTAAATTACAGGGTGGTAAGGGTAAGTTTTAAGGTTAGGTCAAGGAGTCGGTTAGGGTTATGTTTGGGGTTACAGGTTTGGGTAGGGCTAAGCTTACAGTCCGGACACGGGAATAAGTACATTCCCCTCCTGAAATTTAGCCCGCTGCTATATATACGTCTGTATGTGCTTTTTCCTTGTCTTTGTCGAGTCCCTAGCCATGAGATGAAGTAAGGAGCCGTTCTCGCATGCATACCCGGTTGTCGTAGTTAGTGCGTGCATGGCTTGATCACCCGAATCTGAATGACCAGTTGTCTCAGTTTCATCGTCAGTGCCGGTAAATGGCGCGCTAATGCGTCTCTGGACGCGCCTCTACTGATTTTTCAAATGCGAGATAAATCGATAATTTTGTCTTTTATCTCCCTGTAAAAATTAATTAAAATTTAATCCGCGAATTCGAACGAAGTCATGTGTGATGTCCATAAATATGTCAGTTAGTCAATGAACAGGACCACCGCCTGTTCAAACGCAACGCGGTAGGGGATGCGGGGCTGATCATTTCGCAATGCTTTCACCAAGACAGCGGATTTCAATTATTTTCAAACTGATTACTCAAACAGTGCAGTTAGTACTAGCTGCAGTTAAACACTTGTCAGCAGTATCACTCCGACCAGACGGCTTGCAATATGCATGTTCTCTACATCTACGACAACCGCAAGGAATTGGGTATTGCCACTGGAGCTCTAGGTTTGAAAGAATTATAGTTAAGTTGCTGTCCTAACTGCCAGACGTCAATATAATTTTAGGTCATTCGAAGAATATGCTTTGTATTTTACGACAATAGGATTGATGAGCACTTTCTGCTGCGGTTGCATTTCGTGAAAATGTGAGGTCTGCCACAGGATGTGTCAGGGATTCGAGATGAAAATAATGGAGTACCGAAATGTACGAGGGAAACCGGAATGGGCACTTCTGGGTAATTGTTGGCATCAGCCAGGCATACCACATCCCAAGTGTGAAGAACCTGGCACTCGAATCCGGGATATTTGGTCATTTTTCTCGAACGCTCTAAAAATAAGCCACTGGCTCGTTGGCCTGTCGGTCATGATAGGGACTATCTATGACGAGCTGGCGCTCGCTGAGAAAGTTGTGGAACATGCTTGTGCCGTTGTGCCTTGGGGGCTCAATCCAGAGTCCTCGTGGGAGGTCGCATAGTGATTGCACTTTCTTGAAACTACCAGATGTGTCATAGAATGCTTCATTGTTTCGGAATGTGGTTGAAGAGGCCTGATATTTGATTTCCTAAGGTTTCCTTATAAAACCAAACGTATGCAATGGCCAGATGATGGCAGAATAAAGACGAAGTGGTAAGAGACTGTGTGTCCACATTAGACGAAATAAGACATGAACCCGTTAATTGGCAGATGTCAGGAGGTGTACGGTCAATCCACAAACGCAGTTTCGCTTTCACTTTGTAGGAATTGCAGTGCGCTCGTTGCGGCACCATTTAGGTGCTCAGTGAACTTTCTACCAGAGGAGAGCTTAGACAATCGGTCATCTAAAACTGTTACCTGCACGTGCAAGTATTGCCCCTGATTCCTTATACGCGTAAGAGCAAAGCGTGCGTGAAAATACCCTATTTGTTAAGTGAGTGTCAAAACGACTTCCTGAAAGCCCTAACTGTAAGTGCTTTTTGCCAGAGAGCGGAGTAGCCTTTGATTCTAAGGAAATCTTCCCGGATACAGGGCTTAGAAGAATGCGTCATTTTGATTTTATTCCTGTAATGAAATAGCCACAAATAGCCATTCCAGTCTCCCTTGTCTTAACTGCCAATTTTCGGTGGCCTCTAGCCGCTTTGCGGCAGCATGCGGGGCTCAAGAGTATGTTCAACCGCAGACGAGCGAGGTCCGTTAAAGGTCGGTGGGCCTTCGTCACCGAATATCAATATTCGCGATCCAAACCAACAAGACAACGAGCCTGTGACGTAGGCGATAAGAGAGTTTGAATTCTAATCAATCGGTCGGTGGTTCAAGCCTGGGGTTGAGTGTGACTGCCTGATGACGAAATATGAGCCAGATTGGGTCATTCCAATTTTCTTTGCCTTTTTCGGCAATGTATATCTGTCGATGAAAAAAGTCTATTTTACTATCATCATTGCTTCTTGGCATGAAGACTCTTTCACCTGTGGGATCACTGCCAACAGAGCTGTTGATTACCCAAACCCTCACCGCAGACTAAATTATGTTGTCTAGGCCAAGTCGTAGCAGCAGAAAGGACGTCCTTGCACCTGTTAATTGACTGCGGCCGGAGAACGCTGATTGAAGGAGCTCGTGGCACATGTGGTTATCACCCTTTGTAACGGAAGATTACATCAGGAAAGGCTAGCTGATGGATTTCTTCCTCATCCTCGATCAGGAATTGTATGCCCGTAAATATTGCCTTGAGATGTTCTTTGAATGTTATGACCACGAATGCATCATCCACATACCGAGAAAATAATTTTTGTTGGTGGTGTTGGAAGACCTGTGACTCCAACTATTATAGATCTGCCTCAGCTATGAGTCTCGACACGCCAAACGTATTGACGTGGCTTTCGCCTGCTCGTAGCTTTTCCCTGGAACGGGATAAACTTCTTTCGACCGAATTTGAGGAGATGGACGATTTCGGTATATCGGAGTATGTCAAAAAATCTATAATTCTTCCCTGCATATTGTATTGAAGCAGATGAAAGTGTGAAGGACCTGAGTTCTTAAAATCGCCACGGTCCACATTCACTCCGCATATTATTTTTTTCCCTCATTATAGGTGGGGAATCTCAGTAATAACTCTGTCGACGAGGTCGAAACATGCTCATTCCTTAATGTGTTCTCAATTATCACAACAGTGCTATTTTTTTGTTCGTTTTGTTGATAAGATATTAAAAACTAAATTAATTGGCATTATGAGAGCATAAAAACCTTTTTAAAAATACTCCGTTTGCGGTCTGAAAATTAAATAAAGGAATGGTTTTTCAGAAAGTTGTTCTGAAGATTCTACGAAAAAGGGCACTAACAGATCGCATTGCGGGATCTATGCTTCCGGCGGCACCTTGAAGATCGAGCTTGAGCCCTGTAGACGGATACATAGTGAAGGACTACCAACAAAGAGATAAGGAAGACTAGACTGTGTACTTCCGGCTTAATAGCCATCATTAGACAACCATAGTGAACCCATGGTTTGCAACCCCTCTGAATCTAACTACTGTACCTAGTGTAGTATCCATAGAATGGGTCACTATGTACGCTGCTGAACGTGACAAAAGCAGTGCAACGTAAATTTTTTAATGTTTTGGCAAACTCGGTTTGATATGTCGTTATGGAATAAGAGAATTAAGCACTCCCCTTAATCTATTGGCTTTCCCTTTTTGGATCACTGTGTGCACTGAAAGGAATTCTGCATAACCAATAAACTATCCAGAGTTTCTCTTTGGCAACTGTGAGCATCAAGTGGTTCCATTTTTTGTACATTTTCATGAAGTCGGTTAACCAGAAGTTGTATATTCCTTCAACCGAGCAGATTTCAAGCAATAATTCCGGGATTTACCCTTCAAGATTTCTTCTTGGTCATGTACGAGAGATGACATTATATGGAGGTTTCGACAGTGTTGAGCGAAACCTATCAATTGTTTTCTCAGTTCTTACTCATGCATGGGCCGGAATTTATTTAATTCAGATATGACAGAGACGGAGAAGATTTTTACAGACAAATCTAGTTCCTGCAAGCTAAAACAGGTTATTATCGCCCTTGACTCTTGCATAAAGCACCTCGGACCGAAGACCATCGGCTCACATAAAAACGAATGATGAAGGGCGCATCTGAAAGTTGTACTGAAGGTATGAATTGTTTTTATATCTGTTAATTATTTTACATGAAGAGGCTAACAGTAGTGTGGGATTGGGGCAGGCGGAGGGTTAAAAATGCCGTTTTACGTAGAAGAATTATCCGCAGAATTGTTTTGAGGCGGTAAATGCTTGCTGTCACCAAGTTGAGGAGTGAGATTCCGTGCCGGTTTTTCAGGAGGGAAGGAACTGAGTAAGAAAAGATTTGTTCAATGTCCAACGAGGATCATCTGTGATCATGACGGTTTTAAGGTCAGAATAAAAGCTTAACCCCGCGAGTTAATTGTTAACAAGAGCAAAGTTGTCAATTAAACATCAAAAACAATAGCATTTTAAAGAAACTTGAGTTATTATTTCAATAACTGCCAACAGTTATAAACGCACCTTATTTATTTTATAGCACTAACCGTGATGACATTAACCACCACATATGGAAATTCCGAAATGTTCAATCGCTGATTTTTGCGCACACCTTTTTATATTGAAAAAGGGTATTTATTTCTTTGTTCCACTCTGATAACTGACAAAAGTCAGACAAAAAAGTCATTCATTAAGCTCTTTTGGCATAAGGCCAAACGCGTGATCCTTTAAGGCTAATACAAAAAAGGCGTTAAATATTTTTTCTTCTATCGCTTGCAGCCAAACTTGTGTTCGAATTGGAATAACGTTTTCAAGCGAAACAGAAGAACTTTTGGGGGTCAATGTTAAAACAGGTTTTTGGCAAAATTAATTTTTAAATTCTCCAAAGATATCCCACGTTCACTGAATAGTCTTTCCTACTGGCGTTATTATTTTTGCAGAGCGGAAGGGAATTTTATGGCCTAATGAAAACTTTACTTGCGCCAAACACAACCAGGGATAGCAACGGAGCCAGTGTTACGTGGGCGTGTATTTGGATAAGCTTTGTTAGATAACACTGACATAGCGTGATATTCAATCGAGCAGAGAAATCGCGGATTTCTGAGAATTCATGCAGGGTTCCATGGATACCACTGCGAATCGAAATGTTTTACGCAGTTCGGTAGACTCTTTTGGCCTTCACAAGGCAACATCATTTCTGTGTCCTTTGATGTGTAGGCAAAATTAAGCAATGTTAAATCCTACCCCAAAAGAGGTGACAAGACCTGTTGTGCAAGTATAATCACGATTCATAATTCTAATAAACATGGATTGCAACCAAATAAATGTTTCAAGTTAGACCCCTGACCTGATGAAACCTCAGGAACTTTATTGTGCAAAGGAAGCGAGGAAAATCAACAGTTGTTTTTTGCTCTCGCTAGGCACTCTAGAGCGTCTTGAAAAGTTGGAGCCTAGGATTGGAAAATGCACTGTTACTTATAGAAACCAATGGGTGAGCACTACGCAAATGGAAGCTCAAAAACCTGTTTATACACTTGCCCGCTTCCCAATGAGGTATTTGCAAAAGCTGCAGTTCGGATAATTTCACTCATTTCCAATGAATTCATACCCTTTGTTCTAGCAGTTGCAGCTATACGAGAGGCAAAATTCCCAACTATGGTTGACCAGCAGAGGAGCATAACGTGTCGTAGATGGTTTTTTTTTAGGGTTGGAGGAGTTGGAAGAGGAAGGGAAGGAGGAAGTAAGGAAGAAGAGGCGGAGGAAGCACAGGACACAGCGAGTAGGGGGACGAGTAGGAACAGGAGGACAAGTAGGATTGGAGGAGGGTAAGAAATGGGAGAAAACGAAGGACGATAAGAGGGGAAGAAGCAGGTAGCTGTGGAGAAGTATGAGGTGGAGAAGAGTAAGGGAAGGTGAAAAAAAATATGGAAGAGAGGGTAGAGGAACAGGAGCAGGAGAAGACAGGAAGGAGATGAAGTAAAGGGGCGGCATAGAATGGGGAGAAATAGTTCTATAAGAGGGAAGAGGAAATATTTTAAGAAGGCAAGGAGGATGAGGTGGTGGTTGTGGTTGAGGAGGAGGACCAGGGGAAGTGGAGTACAAGAAATATGTAGAGGCGGAGGAGGGGGAGCAGGTTAGCAGGAGTGGGAAGGAGAAAGGAGAGAAGGAGTGATACGTCTTCCTGAGATTTTGGCATGCATCGTTCATGGACATATGAAATGGTCGATTCGAATGCTCTAAATAATGATTTATTTATATAAACGTATTCAATAATTACTTGGCAGGAGTATACAATCGGCTTAAATATCCGAATTCGATTAAGTGTCTGCCCAGTTGCAGTTCGTTAATTCATGAATTTTCCACAAATCCCTGCGCAGTATTAAAACGCCACGAAAAGCTCCGATCAGCGAAAGCCTGTAGACAAAAGGGGTTTGTCGGATGAGTTATGTAGGTGTTAGTAAACTGAATTATAAGCTATAGTTAGGTTTCATGCGTTCTCCCACCCCTAGCAGGGGAGCGGTATGAAACCTGCATAACGGCTTTCTTCACTGAAACAACGTAAAATACATATTTGAGAGCACTGGTAGAGTAATTTATAGTCACCTCTTTAGGATGATGTGGAGCCTACAAAATGCGAATGGCTTATATTTAGCAGGAGCTCTTTTCCAGACATGGGAAAAAGTAAAGGGCACAGCTGAAAGTCTTTAAGTAGCAAACCCTAAGAGGCGGACAAAGACGTCGCAATTTGTTTTCGTTTATGCATCAAAGTAACCATCTGGATACGTAAATTGAATAAACATTCCATGTGCACTTCCTCGGGTCCCTGGATTTTTATTTTGGGTTCTTGTTATGAAGAGAGGGCGTCTTTTTTCTATAAATATACCTCCTATTGGAGGTCATAAACATTTATGGGCAGAATAATAATCTTAATCAGGACAGCTACCTCTACGCAGTGCTACCTTACAAATCGCAAGTCAGTGTTGCACAACGAGGTCTCTGTAAACTATTTTGAACATCCAGCAATCAGATTCTCTTAGGTTGTCTGAAAAAGGATATTTTGGACAACAATGAAGATACCTTCACCGATCTGTTACTGCACTCAATCGTCCCGTTCTACCTTTGGACTCACGCCAGCAGCCGCACAGTGGCTATAATCAGATTATTTAGAAGCCAGTTGACCAGAGGATATACAAGCTTTTGAAAAATTCTCATCGGCCCAGTCCATTTATCAAAAGCAGGCATATGTCGCCAACTGGTCTTCTGAATCCTTTGATGGAAATGTTCGTAATTCTAAAGCAGTCCAAAGGTCTCGCGGTGTTAAAGGCACTCAATGAGTACCTTCGTTTCAACACCAGACTTGTGGATACAACAGGACTAGGAAATTTTATCAGAGATTGAATCGAAAGAAACGATTATCCGAACCACTACAAGAGAGGGCTGCGGTGTACCGGTAGACGAAGTACCACCGAGGCTCTGACGAGATGCGCTGAGCACCAAATGGAAAGCACTCGGCTAAGCATTTAAGAATTAGAGTGCCACGTGGGTCAACGTGCTGGCGTTTCGGACACCCTGGCAGAAGATGAAAGATATGAATTTATCAGCTATACGCAGACCACAGGACGAAAACGTGGAGATGCAAAGAGATCGTCACTTCTTCTAAAGGTGCACGAAATGAAACCACAATCAAGGCTTCACAAAGCTACAGATTGGTACATACACAAATATTCGTCTATGAAACTTGATAAACATTGCTTGAAGCATTATCTCTGGTCCTTAATTCTGCATGCCTAGGCGGAAAGTTAATTAAATAGAGTTTGAATCCCGATTCATGAATCTTTTCAAACAAACGTATGACCTAAAGCCCATCTCCGCAGATAGTGTCCCATACTTTAAACCAACACTGGGGAATTTTAATTATCCATAACATAACAAAAGACGAACAACTTGAGGATTACTGAAAAAACACGCACCTAGAGAAGTGAAAACGGCTTTGAGCGAACAGAGATATGTTGGTAACTAGACCAGATAAAGGAACAGGCGTCGTTATAATGAACAGATCAGATTACGTAACGAAGATGCAATCCGTCATTTCAGGCCAGTCAAAATTCAAGAAAGTATACAAAGAAAAGCATCGCACGGATGCAGCAGAGGCACAGCTGAGCACCTGCTTAAGAAAAAAACCACGCCGGGGGATTCATAAGCGACCTTGATCTCAAGCACCTCCCACCAGAGGGCACACGCATCCGTCGGTTGTATGGTCTACGGAAGATCCATAAGGAGGGCCTGCCAGTGCGTCCGATTTTTGTCCATGCGCATCTCGATATATCCTGCGATAGCGAAGAGGTTGGCGGAGGAACGCAAGTCCTTACAGTATCAACTGACGCCGCGTAGCTTTTGAGATACGGTCCATATTGACGACGTCAAAGACATATAATTAACTGGCAGGATGATGCTCTCTTTTAGGCATTTATCGCTTTTTAAAAACGTCCTGTTTACTTATACACTCCAATCGCATGGACGAATTCCTATTTACAAAGAAATGGGAATATCGACGAATGCACTACACTATACTATACCTACAAATCGATGGCGTGACTATGAGCTCGCCCCTTGGACATCTCTTAGCCAACGTCCTCATGGGCAAGCTGGAGACACCTCCACTAGTTGATCAGATTAATAACCTAAAACACTACAGTCTCTACGTTGACGACCTCCTTGCGATTGAGAAAACAGAAACGAATGTAGATGCACTCTTAGGAACTTTTAATCAAGCACTTCTCTCCATTAAGTTCACGTTGGAGGTAAAAATGACAGGTTCACTTCCGTTCTTAGACGTCCTCCTAAGCCAAAGACTTGACAGTAGTGTCCAAGGAAGCGTTTATCGAAAGAAAACCTTCTCTGGACAATATATTAATTTCGGCAGTTTCGTACTCATCCAAAATAAACGCAATCTAGTCCGTTGTTTGGTAGATATTGTCGAAGAAGAGCTAAGAAAGATCCAGACATCCTTCGCGAGAACGGGTATCCAGATAGATTAATTATAAAGAATTTGGTCACGAGACCAGAAAAAACCCACAACACATACTGCAGAAAAGATAACCCTATTTCTGAAAGTCACATTTTATGGGAATGAGGTGAGTGAACTCCTGAGAAAACGTAGTCACCAAAACGTTACATGAACACTCACAGCAGCGAGAGTTCGGATAGTATTCTCAATCAACCAACTTCTTCATGTGCATCTACTTGGTCCTGTGGAGCTGGTTATCTTTGTCGCACGAGTTGGTGCCTATCCGAAAGAATAAGGGAACATTTCCCGACGTGGCTGAGAAAAGGCGACGATAAAAGCATAAACAGCACTATGCTGGTACGCATGGTTGATTCCCGGCGTCGCGTGGACTCTAACGAAGCCTTCCGTGTGATTGTTAAGGTCCCACCAAACTACCCCAACTGACTAGGTCAACGGATGAAGCCACCGCCAGCAGGGTGAGTAAATTGGTATCTTGCCCACACAAGAACCTGCCAAAAGCTCCGCACTTAGCATGATCAATGAAGATTTAACGACATGCATTCCGCACCCTCTCCTCTCCCCAGCCCCCCCTTAAACGGTTCCAGCACAACCTCCCTGAAGCCTAATCAGCTGTCTCTTATCGCCACCATCGCACCCCCGCTTATCACACGACTCACTTGTAAGACAAAACGAACATTATCGATCGCATGTTTCAGCTTGTACCACGTTTCCATTTAAATGGACTGGGTTGATGAGAATTGCCGCAACTCTGAAGCAATTACGGTATTATTGCTGGCTGATGACTGCTAAAAAGCTAATGAAACATTCAAATCCCCTTGTTTTCTTCGGCATTGTTCTTCTGTCTAGAATACTAGCTGTCTACTACCAGGGTTTTGGAGGGGGCCTCAGTGCAGAATGGGATGATTGGGTCCCGTAACGATCGGTCAGGCGTCCATCAACCAATGTCAACATTCCTGATCTGAACCACCAAGCCAACGAGCCCTTCACTCAGTGTTTACAGCGTTAGCCTTTTAATCAACAGGTCGCGGGTTTAAGCATCGGGTGGTGCACCATGTGGGGTTGGGTATGGTTGGCTGACTACGGCTAATACGCCAGAGGTGGATATTCCGGTCTCCCTTATTTGTTGTCGGTTATGTTCTTTTGCCTGGAATTAGGGGACTGACGCATTCATCACTGATGCCCATACTTGGTTCAACTATGGTTTGCTCATCCGCAGAGGAGTCGTTAATTGCCCTAATTTCATTGCCAGTGAAGGGTATTTGTATAGTAATCACCTAAATGTGGTCAATGAAGCGCGTATCACAGCAAAGGCAACCATCTGTAGTCAACATGGCCGTTGCCGATCTCGATCGCTGTGCAGTGGTCTAGCAACTGTTCCCTATGTAGACTGGGACCCGTTTGCATCCAGTTCCCATTAACTAATGTTTTATCGCATTATGCATTCTATTGAAAATTCAAAAGTTAAGGTGAATATTGAATCTTTATACCATCAATCCCGTCTCTGTGTTCTCAACTGCCTTGTAGACCTCAAATTTTTCTTTAAATCTTCATTATGTTTTTTGTATTAGGAGTTTGCTCATCGACGTCGTCTCGAACTCAGCTGAAAGAAAGTACAAGAATCAACACGAATTTGAGGTTAATATAAACTCGCAATTACGTCTTAACCTTGGTTGGTTTTATTGAGAAAAACAGCACCGTAGCAAATGCGATTGGGGAGTTCATAATCGCTGTTTAAAAAAGACTGGTTAAGAAGTTACATTAAACGTTCTGTTTTCATATCTTGTAAGCTAATAGTTTGTATCTGGGCTTGGCTGACTGGCATCCAGTTTTTTGGGGGATACTTTATGGCACTTCTTAAGGGAGGCCTACTTTTGCCATTTAGCAGATTGATATGCAAGTACTACTAGTCAGACTATTGGCTAACTGCAAGTTCGGTGAGCGTTCATAAACGAATGTCAATATTTCCTATTTAAGCCGGCAAAATAACCAGACCATCGTAGCGCAATGGTTAGAATGTCGGACGTCTGATCAACGGATCGTGGGCTCGAGCCTCCGGTGCTTCACCACCTGGGGTTGGGTAGGACTGGGTGACGATGGCCATCCCGATCTTCCTTGCCTGTGTCGGATTTGTTAATCTGCCTTTTCCACTACTAGCCGCGACACGGCTGTTGACGGAGCTCGAGAATGAGCCCAGAGACAGAACGGGTAGAGTGAGTTTCGTTTACCTTCGTTGAGCGTTTATCACAGAGAGTTCAAAACTGTTATTTTCCGGATACTTTTTGTTATAACTTCAGTTGAGCGCCTTTCACCAAAGACTGCAAGAGTATCTTCTAAAGCGTCTTCATTAGTCTAGCTTCGCGGTAAGAGACTAGTCTAGGTATCCACCTACTACAGATGACCTTCTGGTAACTTTTAAGGGGCATTACATATAAGGTTAAGCCCAGGCTTAACTTAAGTGTCGACATTAATTGTAGAGTAAGGATAAGGACAAGAGAATAATTACCGCATAAAATCTAATTCAAAAACCACCTGTTGTATCGCGGGGTGACTAGTCTGGTCTCCTACCGGCTATCTTTTCACAAAGGTCACTTCTACTCGACATTTCGTAAGACCAATGAAAATGCAGACTCTTATTTGCAACTCAGTCACATGTTTATTTACGTTGCCACACAACGCAATTCTGAAGTATTCGACTAATAAATATATATTCTTTCGTCTCAATTTCGCAAGCAGATTGGTAAATTACAGCGAAACGTGTAATCTACACGTGAAACGTTGAGTTTTAATAATCCTCCACTATGTATGGAAGCAGTGGCAACATATTTACAGACCGATTTGCCTAAAAACGATCAATCATTTCATTGGACCCATTTATGAGACATTCGCCGGTTCCGTTGGGATTGGAATCCAGGCCAGCAAGGTGAAGACTAGTTCAGCCAACCGCCTGAGGTACGAGGCCACACAAGTAGGCGTGATTTTAAGCACACTTGGGTCAAATCAATCTAATGCAACGTATGGCATCTACCGCATCCGATACAGTGAGCTAGCTGCTCAAGCAAGATTTCCTAGAAAATCAGGCTGGAATCAACGCGATGACTAAAACCTTACCCTTGCTGTCCTAAATTCGAATCCCACTGTGTATGCCGAGTTTTCAAAATTATGTAAGATGCAGTATTCAAAGCTAAAACACAGTATGAATTAGATGTCTGATAAATTTTATGCAGAATAATATGACCGACAAGGGCAAGGGAGGCTGGAATGACCATTTCTGTCTTATTAGCCATCATCAGCCAGCCACACGTGACCAATTCGTTAAAAGTCCAACGCTCCAGCCCCCGTGCCACGCGCTGGTTGTCTGGCCAGTTTTGGCAGAGAATATTAAATATCGTACGAAGGCACTCACCGATCGGAGTTGATAATTTAGTTAATTTTGTATTTTGCCTAGTCAATGAATCTAGCATGTTGAGCCTCTGAGCAAGGGGCTATATTCCCTTGTCCTTAGGCGTCTGTCACATGACATCGAATTCTTCCTACAACGACGGCAAAATCATGGTTTACCGACGGTGCTAAAACTTTTAAAGCAAGAATGTATTCTCAAGTTTTCACAGAATTCAGACTCAAATGTCATCAAGTGAGATGTGACCTATACCAGCAGTTTGTACCGTCAATTTGCACGACATTCACCCTTTGCCCCATTACATAGTGGCGCAGGCATTGTGACTCGTGCGTCATTTAGTTTGTAGTGGCGGTTAACTTGTCTAACATCTAACGTACTCCATCCTCCCCCACTTGGACTCGGCAAGAAGACGCGAGGTGGAACCGACCCTAAGTGCGCCTGGCCCGGATCACATACAGTTGGAATGCCATAAAGGCCACAGTAAGAAGGACCCAATGCGGTCTGAATCTCACGCCCCTAGTGAGCCACTCCACGCAAACACAAACGAGGATGACCACGCGGTTCCAGTTATGCCTTCGGTTGGCAACCATCAATGTCACGGCTTTTAGCGCACAGGGATAGTTTCAAGTGCGCCTTCAAGTGTGAGAGGAAAGTGCGCAGAGCTGACGGACTCACTCTCCATTTTTTTCCCAGGTCTCAGACCATTGTCCGAGCCGATTCTTTGTGCGGTGCGGGGAATGATCACTGTGGAATATGCCAGTATTACTACCTGACGCTTTTGTCGTTTTTTCAACTGGAGGAAAAGTCCTTTACCCGCAGCTTTCGCATAACTAAAAAATATCCATAATTAGGTCCCCTATTTGCTAAAAAATTTAATTACAGTAAGATGGCCCACTACATTCCTAAATGAGTTCCCGTGTGACATGTCGCAAAAACTGCAAAAGTGTTTTAGTACTAGCGTAAAGTAACTCTGGGAGTTGGTTTATCCGACTTCGAAATGCACCCTTGCATTCGCAAATTTTATCTGGACGGAAAGTAACAAGACATCGTGCCCAATATGCACTGGAGACTGTAGATGGCATCTCTCTGGAGAATACTACGCATTGAACTCCCACCTCTGGTTGGACCTGTGTTGGCTCTTGAGGCGAAAATGCGCCTGGTAGTTCGGCAGGAAGGGATATCTGGTACGGTAACCTAAACAGCAACCTGGAATGGGAACTGCCCAAACTTTATGCGGCCAAATTACGAGTTAACTGGATAAAATATTTAACTAAAGGTTAGGGTTAAGATCAGGGTTAGGTTTTAGGTAGGGTTAGGGCCAGGAGAATGTGAACGGTTAAGATAAGTGTTCGTGTTAACTGTTGGGTTTAGGTTTAGGGTTGGGCAAAGTAATATGAAGGCTACAATTAAGTGTTATGTTAAAATTTGTGTCAGGGTTAAAACCGTGGAATATTTAAACTTCCTGAAATCTATTGCAAGGCTACCTATTTTAAATATGTGCGGTGGCTTCCATTCGCGTATCCTGTATGGGCGGTAATACAAGGCAACCCTGCCGTGCGGGAACATAAGCCGGTTTCCTTTTTCCAAAAACTGCACATTGTTTTAATTCTCTGCAGGCCATTGATTTTCCGTGTTTTCCAACTTAGCTACCCTGTCGAAACTGACATCTGTATGCACTGGTGAGAAACGCCAAAAGTGAAAAGTACTGGATCTTTGAAAAGGCACCAAAACCAAGCAAATATACAACAAACGCACACGTCTGAAAAACGTAACTTTTTTCACACTGGAGTCCAAATATTTGAAACACATTGGATCACGCAAGTAGACAGAACGGCTAAAATTCCATACGTTCGTAAATGCTTCAGAGCCAATAAATGCTCAAGACCATTTTATCTACCGAAGCAGGTGGCGAGTTAACAAACGACGGTCAAAGAAGCAATAACCTAAATTTTGTTTTTTTTTCGACTAAGTTGGTTCACATAGCCGGTCTTGGTTTCCCTCGAGAAGTTAGTCCGCATAATGAAATCTAAAAGCTCATCGAAAAGACGCGCCTGCTAAGTTAGAGCTTTTAATTAAGAAGATAATATGTAGGAGAAGAGATTACACTATTTCCAGGTTGCTTATAAGGAAACGTCGTTCAGGTTGCTTCTTAACGATGTGTCAGGGATGAAGAGCAGGTGTAAATGCTTACTCGGTTTAACGATCTAAACTTTTTTCCTCTTCAGCTAGGAATGTCTTTCATATTTTCCTCAACTACTGCAACACAACTGCTTATGCTGTCAATTATTAAATTCGAAATGTCACTAGGTCTGGATGATGCTAGGTGTCTGGTGGAGAACAAATGTCTACTCACCCGAAGAAGACCATCTTCTGATGGTAAAACAAAGCATAAATAATGCATGCCATCAGACGAAACTCTTCCGTGACCATTTGCAACCAAAGTGCTAATTAGGTACTCTTTCCTGACTGAACACGCAAGTCAGAACTTCCATTACCGTTTCATGAAATCCACCACGGATTGCAGTTCAACCTCGATTCTCTTTTGACGGGTCAAACGCGACAAACAAATTTCTGCAAGTGGAGATCTTAAGAAATGACTTTTGGTAGAGGGGAAACGTCGGCAGACCTTTATCACTGCCTTCAAATAATAAACGCAGACATCAATCAGGAAAGTCTAAGAGCTTTAGTTAACGCCTGGTGGACAGTTACAATTGATCTTGACTAGACAGGAGCTAACGGTTTGATCGTTCGGTTTGCTCCCTTTCAGGGCAGAATGATTTGCTGAAAACAAGAAATCAACATTAAGTAGTGACTGCGGTAAATGCTCCTTGTGCATTTAATACAGTACTGACACTGGGTGTCCCAAACGCCTCCACAAACAGCTTTAAGTATTGCACAAAAGAATAAGCGTATTCACACTTTGATCACCATCAAAGGAGTTATTGCTGTTCTTATTTCTAGACTTGTCGTCACGTCAGCTGCAGATGCCGACAGAGAAAAAGGAGACGAATGTCATGTGTAGGCGCGCATTGAAGAAAACCAATTTGTTAGATTTAAAGGGTGTTCGAATTAATGAGACGCTGTGCGTAACTCAAATTGAAAATGCATTCACGTGCAAGGAGTGGATCACTAGCGGACTGAGAGCCAGGCTGCAATGGCTCCTTCTTAGTGTGACCTATATGGCACTCCCACTCAGTGGGGTCCGTGACAGGTGAGGTGGTACGCCCAGGGGCGGCTCTGGCCGCCCCAGCTACATGCGTCTACTACCGCCTCCGGTTTTCTTGACTCTGACATGACACCGGGCGCAGGTGAGGGAGGAGGAGAGAGCGCGGAAGCTGCTGTGAAAGGCTAATTTCACTTAAATCTAATCCAAGTGCAAGTCACCGTCCCTGCACCACCACGGTATGGAGTATACGATGGACATCGTCGGTCTACGACGGTCGAATTGTCCTATTGTCAGGCAGACATTTAAGTAGGTTTTACGATAGTGAACTTCACCGGTCTACATATTTAAAGGTTAACAGTTAATTGATGTCTAGACAACACGTTTGGACGGGGAGACGTGAACACAGGTTCTTAGATCCCACGTGACTGATTACGCACAGAAAACGTTCATGGAGACCCATGTTTGGCAAATTCGCTTACCAGCTTCCCAATTGACTTTGCTACGGAGAGGTTGCTACAGGTGCTTGCCGATAGGGAGGTCAAAAACTATGCTACAAGGACACTTTGAAGAAATCTCTGCAGCAAATGCAAATCAACCCGGCGACCCGGGATGACCTCGTCCAGGATAAACCGGCATGGAGAAGCTACGAGGAGACTTGTTCAGCAATCTATGAGGTCAACCAGATCACCGCTGCTAAGGCCAAACGGGTGGCTCGCAAGTCACACGCACCGTGGATCAACACCGCCATGCCCACGTTATGACAACGTGCCCATGCTGTCACCGCACATTCCGCGCGCGAATCGGCCTGGTCGGATACCTTCGAACTCAATGCAGCAACAATCCCAAAAAATAAGCCTCTGCCACAGACCCCACGACGACAATCACCCCAACCACTTATAATAACTTAATCGATGCCCCGCCGCCCACGATTACTGACACCATCCACCCTCCTCCAATCCCTGCACTGATCATGGTGACGAAGACAAGTTGCCTCACTCCCTCCACCTCAGTAACCGACTCCGATTACATGCCACTTGCTATCTCCAAGACCACCGCTGCCTCCAGTACCAGCGAAAGGGACTAGGTACTAACATATCCTCATTGCGATCCCACATTCACCTCACACATCGACCTGTTTGGTCCCTTGCGAATCCATCGCACAGAGACTGGCGAACTAGTGCCTGGAGCACCTACACAGAGCAGAGACCGCCGCCTCCAATGCTTCACTGTCCACGCACATTCACTCACCACATGAGCCTGCTCGATCACATGCACCTCGAAGAAAGCGGAATACACCGCGATGCTAACACATCTTCCGCACCCATCAAAACTTTCCATATTCCTCCAAAGAGATCGACTATCAGTAGCAGCAACAGCAGATACCCCACCCCAGACTCAGCACCTCCCAACCTATCATGTCCTCATTGTCACCGCACATCCACATCACGCATCAACCTCGTTGGTCATTTGCTAATCCATCGCACAGAGACCGGTGAACCAGTGCCAGGAGCACCAACATACCCCCGCCACACTGGACTCAAAGGTCCGCACTGTCCACGCACATTCACAAATCTCATGCGCCTATTAGGTCACATGCGTCTCCACGCAAACCTGCGGTAGAACACCGCTGGCTATAAAACAACACTACATCTCTCCTCATCAGCCTCTGCACCTCACATGCTCACACCCAACACCACAAAAAACATGCTCTCAGTCTGCGTAGCTGATTGAGAAGTAAGTATCGTCCTCGGCTCCTGTTCCATATGGCTGCTCTGATGCATGTATGATCTGAGCTTGAGAATATTACGGGGCGATAAGAGCTGTGGGCTGGAAGCTTGCCAACTGAAAATTACACTCGAACCTCACAGTCAGTCCGATGTGTGTTGTGTGGAGGGGCTGACTGGTGCTCTGAGAGTCAGGCTGAGATGGCTCCTTCTTAACGTGACCTCTGGCTTTTTCACATTTGTGAGATGTGAGCCATTCAACCCCCTGTTGTGCGAAATCCTGGTGCTTGTGTCTGGGGGGTCAGGTCATGAACGTAGTACGCGTTGACGAGGTCACCAGCAGCTTAGCCCATTTACACATCAGACAACTAACCGGCTCGGACGGTGGTCTAAATTTGGGGGTGGGAGACAGAGAGTGAGGTCGACGGATCAGCGCATTTCCTCACAATAAACAATCTGCCACGCTTAAAACGAGCATGGTGCGCTAAAAGCCGTAGTTTGGAAGGTTGCCAACTGACGGGATAAACCGGACCGTGTGGTCAGCCCAATGTGTGTTTTGTATGGAGGGAATGACTGGCGGTTTGAGAGTCAGGCTGCAATGGCTTCTTCTTAGTGTGGCCTATATGACACTCCCATACCGTGGAATCCGAGCCAGGTGTGGGGGTACGCCCAGGGGCGGCTCTGGCCGCCACAGTTATATGCGTCTCCTACCGCCTCCGGTTTTCTTGACTATTTCATGACACCGGGCTCGGGTGAGGGAGGAGGACAGAGTCCGGAAGCTGCTGCGCAAGGCTACTATCACTTAAATCTTATCCACGCGCAAGTCACTGTCCCTGCACCACCATGGTATGGAGCATACGATGGACATCGTCGGAATACAACGGTCGAACTGTCCTATTGTCAGGCAGACATTTAAGTAGGTTTTACGATAGTGAGCTTCACCGGTCTACAGATTTAAAGGTTTACTATCAATTCTTGTCTAGACCACACGTTTGGACGGGGAGACGTGAACACAGGTTTTTGAGCCCAAAAGACTGATTACGCACATAGAACATGCATGGAGACGAATGTTTGGCGAATTCGCTTACCAGCGTATAATGGATGGATAGAAATATATGCTACATTGTAGGATTAATGCGACCTGGACCCACGAGTTTAAGTAAATCATACAGCTGTAAATGTAGTATAACTTAGCTCCCCGTGCCCACGCTGTCAACGCACATTGCCCGCGCGAATCGGCCTGGTCGGACATCTTCGAACTCAATGCAGTAACAATCTCATAACATCAACCTCTACCAAATCACTACCTACTCAATGCACATTTATTAATTGACGTTCTGCCTTCGTAGAACTTCAAGAAGAATAGCACACAATCTTGAGGTAGAACGGGACGAGTGATTTTCAATTAGTGATCGGTTACCTTTCATCAGCAAATGCAGTCAATATTCCAGAAGACAACGAGCCCTCGGCTCAGTGGTAAGAGTGACGGAATTTTGATCAATGTGTCGTAGGTTTAAAACTCGGGAGGTGCAAACCTTGGGCTTGGGTTGGACTGGCTGACGATGGCACATAAGCCAGAAATGACCATTCAAGTCTACGCTGTCTTTGTCGGCAATATTCACCTACCTATTCCACTACTGGCCGCTGTGCGGCTGCTGGCGGGGCTCGAGAGTGAGACACAAGGCAGAGCGGAACAAGTCATCTGCATCTATAATGATTTATGATACCTTTTTCTGTTCAAATATATTTTAAAGAATATACGCACAATCCAGCACTCATAATGCAAAAACTTGTATCAAGGCTATTAAACGTGATCTTTCGAAAAAAATCTTTTAGGCATAATAGACCGCTTAACTTTCATTGAAACGCCGCTTTTAATGTTTCACCAACTCCTCGAGAATGAGACTCAAGGCAGAACGTGACGAGTGCGTTCCGTTAGCGATCGGTGAGCTTTCGTAGACGAGCACGCAAACTATTTCTTGCAATAATTTTGCAGTAAACGAGGTTTAGTTTCAGGTTTTGCATGTGAGGACAAAAACAGTTGGGCTGTAATTTCGACTGCTTACAGCAAATAAATTTCTAAAGATTGGTATTTTTGTCCATTCCAAATACGTCAATAAATAAGATGATTTAGCATGTCCTAGCTTTATCCTGAGGAAGTCTACCAAAACTCCTTGTATTACAGCACTAAACTGAACGGACTAAATTTGTCCTTGTCTTAGTTTATGAACTCTCATCGATAGTTAACGGAACTCACTCGCCCGTAGGCGCACAGTAGCTAGTAGTGCTAAGGGCAGATGAACAACCCCGACAAAGACGAGGGAGACTGGAATGGCCATTTTTGGATTCTCAGCCTTCATCAGCAGGCCCTGGTAGTAAAAGATATATTTAGAAGCGAACAGAGATTATTATGTGGTGAACAGGGCCTTCACCGATTGGGTTGCTTGATATATTCGTTCCGTAATAACTCAAACCCAGTGGTGTATCCTCGCGTACAGTCTAATGACAGCCGGACTCTTAAGCAGGAACGCATACGTACGGATGCATTCTCGTTCAAATGTCCATTGGTTTAATCGCTACTTCGTCCAGTAGACCGTATTCTTTCAAGTGAAAGCTACTTGAAACATGTTTTTGCAAAGTGACACTAAGAAACTTATTTGGCAAGAACTGTTCACGTAAAATGTGATTTTAGCAATATGGCAAAATAAAATCGGCATGGACTGCAAAATATTTTGGAAGCTTGACCTATGGTAACAGCTTGACGAGGTAGCCAAAATAAATTGCCATTGGGAACTCCAGACCTTAGATTTGCACAGCGCCCAATTGTGTCCTAACATGTCCTCTTTTCCTTTTCTGCATTATTGTTGAAAGGAACCATTTTCATTGGTACTTGCTGATCTCTTCAAACTGATCCTTTCTGGCATGTATTGATTTTCTGTGCAAATTAAAACTGTTTTGTTCTTCTTATTCTCTATGAAGATTATGCAGTAGCTCGTTTCAGTTGATATACCGTCAAGAATTTTCTTATTTTCCAATCAATTCTGCTGTCTATGCCTGCTGCAATTGCATGCCTAAGAAAAATGCTTCTTATATGGGAACAGAGGAGTAAATGTGGAAACAAACATTGCCCAAGCAGATAAGTCGCTTCATTAATGTGGTTTATGCAAGTAGTTACGCCAATAATAGAGCACACAGTGCTACGAGTCCTTTTGTCCTAATCATCCATTGTCAAAGCTTATTTAATTAAAGGTGTGTCCTTCAAGACATGCGTAAATGTATTGTTTCATGTTTTAGTGTCCTATACGGGGTATGTTTCGTTTGGAAGGTGGTAATATATTATGCCATATTTATTGTCCTTTTGAAATAAATGGTAGATGACAATGTTTGCGCATATGAAGCAGGCAATGATGAGAACTGAAAGATTACTTCTTCCACAAATTGTTATATTTATTCGCCGTCCACACGTTTCAGGCGTTTCCCCACTTATTGTGATTTAACGAAAATGCAGTTTTTGATCCTGGCCTGTTTACTATCGCTAACGCGAAGTAATCCTAAAATATTTTACGAAGACGAACTTTTATTTGTATACCTCAGAAAACACAGTTATCAATTTTTAATTAGAATCACTGCGTTCACAGGGGTTCATCGAAGTAAAATCGGACTCGAGCAGATACCAGCTTCCCTAATGTTTATCTTCGTTATTATCCATCCTACTGTCACCACTGCCAAAAATATAAACGTTAAAGTCGAAGATGCCTTATAAAAGTCCACTTTCGGAGGTTCTGGTATTCAGTCAAGGAGGGTCAATCTTTTCTTGCTCAATGCTATTTGATCGATATTAGAAATATAACACCAGACCAGCAACACCGATCGTCAATATTTGACATCCGTGAGGCTAGTAAATCATTACACCAGTGATTCTCTAAACTACCTATCTTATGCCATAGTATATGGAACCACCCAGTATGATTGCCCTTATTTCGCTGAAAATACTTAGAAAATAAGGTATAAGAACACAAAAAGGATGTAGAGTAAGAAGCGCATATTTTGGTACTGGTTGGCCATCGCACTGTAGACTTAACTCTGACCGATTGAACGCAACGAGAGGTTGTCAAGAGTTAAGCCACTACAACCGGTAATTGATATGTCACACGTGACGACAGTTCAACCGTCGTAGTCCGACGATTTCCACCGTATGCTCACGAAAGGGTGGTGCAGGGTCGGTGACTTGAGCCAAACATGAGCCCGGTGTCATGAAGGAGTCAAGAAGACCGGAGATGGCTGTCGAACTCACTCTCTCCCGCACAATCAGACCACCGAACGAGCCAGTCAGTTGTATCACACGGGAGTGGGCGCATTAGCTGAATGGTCGGCGTACCCGTCTTCGCGCGCCACAGTACGACCTGGTCCCCATAACGCACACACCAGGATTCAATAAATCAGGGGATATGGAGGAGCCATCGACGTCTAACTCCCAGTCCACTGGTCAGACCCTCGACACACACAGCACATACACTGGGCCGATGGTGTGCTCTGGTGTAAGCGTCAGATTGGCAGCCTTCAAGCCACGGTTTCTAGGGAGACCATGATATTCACGGGTACATGACGATAGTGAGGGGGTTGTCTATGTATTGGTGTGGGAAATGTACGCTGATGTGGCTAAGCCTTTGGTGGTTTACCACAAGTTTGGTGGAGGTGCATGTGACCTAATAGGCCCATGTGGTGTGTAAAGGTGCGGGAGCAGTGAGGGTAGTGGAGGCGGGCGCGTCGATTGTATGTCTGAACCCTAGACCAGCCTCCGTGCGATGGATTTGCAGGTTACCGACAACGTTGCATTTCTATTTTTAATGAAACATGGGTCATTGATCGCTGAATGGAAACCCTTCATAGAGTGCGGCTACTTCATCAGCAAACGGTGACACTGACAAAAGAAGGTTCTATTTAAGATTGCTTTCAAAATACATTCCAGAAACTTTTTTAACAACAAATCCCATGATTTTTTTAACGCAACGAAGGGTTGTGTAGTAGTAGCAGTGACAGGCAATGCGCTTTATCATACCAGAAAAATGAAATTGCATTACTGATCTCTGAAAAAACTTATGAGCTGTAGAAAAGTCGTGAAACTGTAGCACATGAGAAAGAAGCGCATCGCGGAACTCCTGCTTTCGGAATGGAATATGGTAGTACTTCAGTCGAAATTTAGAGTTCGGAGTCGACAGCAACGGCAGACCTTCACCTGAGGACTAGAAAGTAACGAATGAAAATTGTTCTCTTAACTGAGAGGGGCCATGACATGGTGGTACTTGCGGTCAATGATCGCTCTCATTAATTGTTACATAAAACTATGAAACTAGTTTTCCATAAGTTGAGGTAGTTTAAGGGAGTATGTGATACTAAGTGGTCTTTAGGGTAATATTCCATGACATTTAAGGCGAAGCAAAATGCCTGCTTTTGAACGTACGTCTTTTTGGCCACCTGTATGAGCTGCAGTCGGTAACGAATAACTGCTTACTGATTCTCCGTACCTTGAACAACTTAAATAGCTTTAATTGTACGCATATTGTAGCCGGTCATGTCTTCTTTAAGTTAAATGCGCACTAAAATTTATATTTGAGTTTACAAGATTTTAAAATACTTCTTAGCCGGATCTGCGATTGCAGTTGCATGAAGGGTTTAGAGGCTACAAGCTGCATGCTCTTCCTGCAAAGAAAATTATGCATTCCTTTAGGCCATCTAGAGGATATCCTGTGCGGCTCATGCAATTTGACAATGAAAGTGGACTTCAGAAATAGGGTAAATGCATGCGAAGATCTTTGCAGCAATATTTGTCAGTGAGTTTCATTGTCGTTGTCACACAGTTGCCTCGTTCCTTTCTATTGTAAGAAATGGACGATAGTCACGTCCTTAAACTCCTGGCGAACATCCCCTTGATGTCTCGTCTCCTGGTGTCTCGTAGTACTGTTCATCAGCCGGGGCTCACCGTTTTATTAGATTGTACTCCTGGCACATAGACTAAACATGAGGATAGACGCACGCTTCGCACGCAGCAAGGAGTTTACCTCATTTCGTAACCCAGTGACCTCATATATTTTCTGCCCTACGCGTTCTTCAGTTTATTTTCGGATCAATTATTTTTTTAAATATCTTATGAAGTTAATGCGTGCGGCTATACGATCGTTATCCGGTTCGGTTGAATATTTTTGCAACAATGTGAACCAAAGTACTTCAGGGTTGGCTGAACAACTCCACGATATTAATGGAGCACTAAGGACTGTCAGCGGTGCATAACTAAACTTAATTAAGAGGCAGAGCTCGTCGAGGGAACCAAAAAATTGCCGATTTTATGGCCGCGAATGACGTCACTGGTGGAAACTTGTCGCACCAAGACGCTCTAATTTTTCCCTCTTATCCTTTTTTTATAGCATTGAGGTCCCCCAGGTTCTCATAATTAAGCCTTTTTAGTTGTCTCAGAAGAGAAAAAAGTAAATCTGAACCAATACCTCTGAATGATGCTCAATTTTACATAAACATTTTTTCTTTTGTACATCTCAGCCGAATTTCATTAAACATATCCGAAGAATCTCGTGGATATTCGCAACTTTCTAGTGCGCCGTTATAAGAAAAAAGTCGGCAAACTGAAGCTCAATAAATTTACGTTATCTATTATATATTCTCGAGGTTCTACAGTACTTTAACGCCATGTTTGGAGAGAGAAGATGTAAAAAGGGATCAGAAACAACAGATTACAGTGGTGCTGGCAAAAAAACAGGGTGGCGGTGGTCTAGACTGGGTAAACAGGAGCAAGTGATTATGATCTGGTAACGACTTCACGGGATACTAAGAGAGAACCGCTACGTGTCAGAAGAATGCGGGTAAAATATGTTGAGTTTACCCTTTGATCATGGTCATTGCTGTCGGGGAAACAATGAACATCTGAGGGCTCGATTTTTGTCTGGCTAAAGGTATGGCAACTGCTGTCGCAAGTATAATCTGGGGCAAGCGTATGGATTGTCTCGCCACAAATTGAAAAATGATGGCTATTCTCAGTTGAAATTATCTTGGTGGCCTCAGTCAAACAGGTGAGCGATGGTTGTGTTGGAGGTAAGCTCTTCCACCTGGTTAAAACAAGCGATGTGTCGTTCAACCCTTATAAGCGGCTCCATGTTGGAACAAGTAAGGGTGCAATTGAACACGAAAGAGGTTCACAAGGGAAGTCTATACATTTCGTGGAGCTGGAGAAGGAAAGAGCTGGAAAATGCGGACCTTTTTCTGGCTACCGATGCGTGCGCACAATTGCACCGTTTCCTGGCCATTGACCCGAAAAGCGCAGTGGCAGGAATAACCGCTTCTCTCTGACCAGCCGAGCTTCCGTTTGAGGACGAATTTCCCCATTACGTGTTATAGTGAAATTCTAGAAAAAGACATTTTCTCACAGGGGTTTTTCAAATCTAGGCACTAGTTTATTCGAGGGGCATGTGGACGTTCGATGTGTCGGCAATGGGTACTGTCCCATGTTTGGTAGCTAGAGCTTCGTGGTTATGGCAGGAAAAATTCTACCAACTCGAGAGTCAGTCACTGATTTTTTTCACAGCAAGAATTGCCTTCGGGGGTTGTGGTCTATAGTTGAAGACCAAAAGGCTGATTGGCATCTTGGTGTCGGCAAAGTGAAGGCTGGATCACACGCTGAAGGAGTTGATCATATATTTAACATAATGGTGAACCACCAATGAGGTAAGTGAACGTTGGATACAGTCAGAAAGGTTACTTGGATATGGTCAGATGAGTGTTGTGGTAGCGGAGGCGGAGGAGCAGTGGTAGAGGACCACTGGGTGAATCCGGGGTTGTAATCAGAACATGTTTGCTCCTCGAGAGACAAGCTGAACATGGTCGTCATAGGGTGTTCCAATCGCTGTTGGAATAATATAAATCGGCGGAAGACGCCTTCAAGGTAATATCCCCCCTGTCATAGCGACACCAGGAATAGCGTCCACCTAAAATGCTAGAAGCCGAGTAGAATGTTAGTAGGTTCCGCGTTCTCACCACGAGAGTTCGGGCAGAGCATCGCACCAGGGAGTCGAACAGGGGGATTGCAATCCACTTTAGAGATGGAAAAGTTGAGATCTGACTTGAGAGTCGAATGAATTCACAACGTATCCAGGAGAGGGTGATCGATCCAGCTATCCGTATCCTCGGTAGTGCATAGGGAAGTCTTCAGTTGACTGTTAATCCGCTCGGTCAATGATTTAACATGAGGGTGGAAAACTCTAATCCAGGTCAGCATATGGCCCAAAACATAGACGGAAAATGGCAAGAGATGAAAATACAATCGGTAAGGAACACTTATGAACCTTCTTCGGAAAATCGTGAACATGACCACCTGTGATAACCGTGACTCTGTGCTTAACTTTAGCGCAATAAAGTTAAGGATTGAGGTGTGGGCTACAGTTAAGGTTTGACTTCGAATAAAAGTAAAGCTAGGTCATGGCGTTATTCATCCTTCCTGGAATGTATCGCAAGGCCATCTGCTCTACGGATGGGCGTTTCTAGTCCACTGTCCTGCTGGGAGGGTGGGGAGTCTATAGGTACTTCATCCCTTCGGTGGTAGATTACGGTCAGTTATGAGGGTTGAAGGGGCACCGAAGATGGCAACACCAGCACGCAGGTGAAAAGTTGGAAAGACAGAAGAAGATTACTGAAAATGACCACGGAGACTAGAATTCCCGTTTGCGGCTTATAAACCATCATCAGCCAGCCATACCAAGCCCAAGTGATGCGTTAATCAAGGCTAAAACGCTCGATTCGTTGATTAAAAGGCCAACACTGTAACCATTGAGCCATGTGCTCGTGGACTTACTGGTTTAGATAGGGGCTGTTTGCGGTAATCTTCTTCTGTCCATCATGCGATCCACTGAGCGACTGCTGGCGGCTCTAGTGAGTAAAACCCAACGCAGAATGGGACATGTGAGTCCCATAACCGATCGATGAGTGCCTAATTCTCTTGCCTACAGGAGTTTTAAATGGCAGTCCATACAAAAGGGTCAGAGAACAGTCTGGTGGTGTACGTATCCAGGGACAAGAAGTGTTGTGTAGGAAAAAAACAAACCTGTCAGCGTGGATATGGCGGTACGCATTTAAGGTAGGGATTTGGAGAGGCATCAACAGGAGCACAGGGAGCAGGAGTTCAGAGCCGAGTTTTTTCACAACAAAATTGACAGTGCTGTTTCAGAGCCACTACAATGAGGTAGATCCCAGTAAAGATTTGAATATGGGCAATGGATGACTTAGATAGGATGTCCGACGGGTCATTTCACGATCGGCGAATCTGACCTTTAGCACAAGTGAACTAAGAGGTAAAGTTCATTTGGTGGATGCAAGTTTACTTGCAGCAAATTCAGCGGAAGAGCCGCATAATATTTAAAGAAGACAATATGACAATAAGTAGAACGTAAAAAAACAGTAAAATTCGCTTTCGCAAAATCCCTTATCATGGACCCGTAGAAGCATTTACGCATATTTTATCGAATGACGCTGCGATTCCAGTTTTTAAAATTATAAATTTACCTCTTATTTCCTGTGCATTTGGAGCGAATTCGGCAGAAGCTGTTCATCGCGTATCCCATCATGAATTTTTAAGAATTATTATTTGGAAGGTAATTAGAGCTGACAAAATAATAACGGAGTTCTCAGTTAACCTACATCCAGCACGGTTAAGATCTACAGTCATTGCCGCACGCTCCTCTGACATTATGTCGCTGCATATGGATGCCTTGAGGATTACTGACGATTGCAAAATCACCCCATCCTTCTCCGTACGGTTTCTAACTTTATCAACACTGTACTCATCAACATAAAACTACAATTGTATGTCTGAGCTGGGGAATTGTCCTTTGGGCAAGCCTCCTTACATTCCTTCTCAAATCCGTCTACGTCTGTAGGTGAATCCAATCGTGTGATTTACTTTTATCTCGCAGACTGCTCTTTGCCCTTTGTAGTCTGAAATGCCGGTTCATTGCGTTGTTGATTTAACACCACATCTTCACCAATTATTGCGAAATCTAATACTGGAATTGGCTTCAGTTCAATACGCGGATAAAAGCGATATCACAGAGCTCTGCGAGCAATTGCAATTTAGGCCTTATTCTCTGAATGGCATTAATGATGAAGTCGAGATAATTTACTTTGCCACTGCTGCATTCAGTCTAGGAACTAGCGTCCGCATTTTGAACCGTTTGCAACCGGTCCCTGGGATAATCAGTCGCTGAAAATAGCAAATGCTGCGGGGATGTTACTTTAATGTATATAGTAGTCACACAGGTTCATGCGGTTTTAAATTAATCAAATTTTTATTGGGTTGCGAGTTTGATCCTCGGGGGCTGCACCACCTGGGGTTGGATATGAGTGGCCAACGATACCCGCTGTTCGGCTGCTGGCAGGGCTGGAGAGTGATTTTCAAGGCAGAACGGGACGAGTGAGTTCATTTAGCGATCGGTGAGCGTTCATCAACGATTACAGTTAAAATTCCCAATCTTAAGTGGCAAAACAATAAGCCCGTGGCTCAATGGTTAAAGGGTTGGAATTCTGATCAATATGTCAGGGGTTCGATCCTCGGGTGGGGTTGGGTATGACTGGCTGATGACGGCTAATAAGCCAGAAATGGCTATTCCGGTTTCCTTTGTCTTTGCCAGCAATATTCATCTGTTAATTTTAATCCTTTTATTATTAATCATTTATAGAATCCAGCAGCTTTGCAGTCTCATCCGTTGTTCACAACCTCTTCCCAACGCTCAGGCATTTTTCATTCCCGCGCTTGAAGAAATCCGCGGGTTTGGATACAAACAAGTTATCCATCCCACTTCGAAGATACACGTAATTATTAACGGATACCCCGATCAAGTTGTTTTCGAGTTACCGCAAAAGATGGTAATTCAATGGACCAAAATTCGTAGAATATGGCGGAGGCAAAAGAACTTTGAATTATAGGTTCATAGTGACAATTGAGGCATTTGTCAAAGTGGAGCGTGTCATAGTTCTGCTGCAAATTGACACCATGTCGACGATTTGAGCGTTTTTGAAGTTCTCTGTCTAGACGGCGCTGCTGTTGACTGTAAAGCTCTGCACTAATGGACTTGTTCCATTCAAACAAGTCCTAATGGATGACCCCCTCCACATCACACCAGACACAGCATTCTCTTGCGAGGATGCAGATCAGGTTTAGTTGGAGTAGTTGCTTGCTTGTGACGGGTTCATATTCACGTGCAAGCACCAAAAATGGTTCGCTTTGTTGACGAGCGGAACCATGTCTAACCAATAATAAGGCAGAAGCATTTGCGCGCTGAATGTTGTTGTCCTCAATAAAAGCGTACGGAACCAAATAAACAAGCTTTTGAACCTTTCCAACCAATTGCAAATGTCGAGGTATTGTTGTTTGACGCAATCCACTTCATTGTTTATAGTGAGGAAAATGCACTGAACCGTCGACTTCAACCTCCCCACCCACGATCAGACCACCGTCCGAGCTGGTCAGTTATCTGATGCGGAAGTGGGCACAGCTGCTGGTGACCTCGTCTACATGTACTAAGTACATGACCTGGCCCCCAAAACACAAGTCCCAGGATTTCACAAAACAGGGGGTTGAACGGCTCACGTTTCACATGTGTGAGATAGCCAGACTTCACTTAAGAGGGAGCCATCGCAGCCTGATTCTCAGACCACTAGTCAGCCATTCCACACAACACACATTGAACTATCAGCGAGCTCTGAGTGTAATTGTCAGTTTCCAACCTTCCAACCCACGGTTCTTATCACCCCGTGATAGTCCAAAGCGCAGATCACACATGCAACATAGGAGTCACATGGAGAACGATCCGATGATCATACTTGCCTCTTAATCAGCTATGCAGACTGAGAGCATGTTTTTGAGGTGTTGCGATCATGTGAGGTGCAGAGGCTGATGATGAGAGATGTAGTGTTGTGCTGCAATGTAGCATATATTTCTATCCATCCATTATACGCTGGTAAGCGAATTCGCCAAACATTCGTTTCCATGCATGTTCTCTGTGCGTAATCAGTCTTTTGGGCTCAAAGAACCTGTGTTCACGTCTCCCCGTCTAAACGTGTGGTCTAGACAAAAATTGATAGTAAACCTTTAAATCTGTAGACCGGTGAAGCTCACTATTGTAAAACCTACTTAAATGTCTGCCTGACAATAGGACAGTTCAACCGTTGTATTCCGACGATGTCCATCGTATGCTCCATACCATAGTGGTGCAGGGACAGTGACTTGCGCGTGGATAAGATTTAAGTGATAGTAGCCTTGCGCAGCAGCTTCCGGACTCTGTCCTCCTCCCTCACCCGAGCCCGGTGTCATGAAATAGTCAAGAAAACCGGAGGCGGTAGGAGACGCATATAACTGTGGCGGCCAGAGCCGCCCCTGGGCGTACCCCCACACCTGGCTCGGATTCCACGGTATGGGAGTGTCATATAGGCCACACTAAGAAGAAGCCATTGCAGCCTGACTCTCAATCCGCCAGTCATTCCCTCCATACAAAACACACATTGGGCTGACCACACGGTCCGGTTTATCCCGTCAGTTGGCAACCTTCCAAACTACGGCTTTTAGCGCACCATGCTCGTTTCAAGCGTGGCAGATTGTTTATTGTGAGGAAAATGCGCTGATCCGTCGACCTCACTCTCTGTCTCCCACCCCCACATTCAGACCACCGTCCGAGCCGGTTAGATGTCTGATGTGTAAATGGGCGCAGCTGCTGGTGACCTCGTCAACGCGTACTACGTTCATGACCTGACCCCCCAGACACAAGCACCAGGATTTCGCACAACAGGGGGTTGAATGGCTCACATCTCACAAATGTGAGAAAGCCAGACGTCACGTTAAGAAGGAGCCATCTCAGCCTGACTCTCAGAGCACCAGTCAGCCCCTCCACACAACACACATCGGACTGACTGTGAGGTTCGAGTTAAATTTTCAGTTGGCAAGCTTCCAGCCCACAGCTCTTATCGCCCCGTGATATTCTCAAGCTCAGATCATACATGCATCAGAGCAGCCATATGGAACAGGAGCCGAGGACCATACTTACTTCTCAATCAGCTACGCAGACTGAGAGCATGTTTTTTTGTGGTGTTGGGTGTGATCATGTGAGGTGCAGAGGCTGATGAGGATAGATGTAGTGTTGTTCTATAGCCGGCGGTGTTCTAGCGCAGTTTTTCATGGAGACGCATGTGACCTAATAGGTGCATGCGATGTGTAAATTTTGCGTGGACAGTGCGGACATTTGAGTCCAGTGCGGCGGGTGTATGTTGGTGCTCCTGGCACTGGTTCACCGGTATATGTGCTATGGATTCGAAAGTGACCGAACAGGTCGATTTGTGAGGTGTTCGATCGCAATGAGGACCGAGTCCCCATCGTTGGTACTGGAGGTGGTGGTGGTGGTGTTGGACGTAGCAAATGGCAGGTAATCGGAGGTGGCTGCTGAGGTGGTGGAAGTGGGGCTAATGGTCTTCGTCACCGTGATCAGAGCAGGACGTAGAGGAGGGAGGAGTGTGTCAGTGATCGTGGGCGGTGGGGCATCGATTAATTTGTCGTCGTCCTTTGGTCTGAGGCAGGTGTGGCAGAGGTTGATGTTGGGGGATTGTTGTTGCATCCTGTTATAAAATGTCCAGCCAAGCCGATTCGCGCGCGGAATATGCGTTGCCAGCATGGGCAAGTTGACAAGGCGTGGGAAATGGCGGTGATGATCCATAGTACTTGTGAATTGTGAGCCGCCCGTTTGGCCTTAGCAGCGGTGATCCGGTTGGCCTCAGAGATTGCTGCACCAGTTTTCACGGAGCTTCTCGATGCCGGTTTATGCTGGGCGAGGTCCTCCCAGGTCACCGGGTTGATTTACAGTTGCTTCAGAGATTTCTTTAAAGTGTCCTTGTAGCGTCGTTTTTGACCTCCTTGTTGGCGAGCACCCGTAGCGATATCTCCGTAGAAAATTCGTTTGGGTAGTCGCTCATCATCCATTCTCAACAATTGACCGCTCCATCGCAGTTGCACTTGCCTCAGCATGGCGTGGATGCTGAGGATTCCGGTCCGCTCCAGGACTTCCGTGTCCGGGATCCTGTCTTGCCATCTCAGCATCAGTATTCTGCACAGGCAGCTGATATGGAAGTGATTCGACGTCCTGGTTGGGTTCGAGTAGACGGTCCAGTTCTCTGCTCCGTAAAGGAGCCTTGCCAAGACGATGGCCTTGTACACCTTCAGTTTGGTGTTCAGATGAATACCGTGGCGATTCAACATGGAGGCCTGCAGCCAGCAAAAGGCCTGACTGGCTTTGGAGATGCATTGGGCAGCCTCGTCATCGATTCTTGTGTTTCGTAGGAGCATGCTTCCCAGATGAGCGAAGGTTTCCACATTTTTGAGTTGAGAAACGTTGACATTGATGCATAGAGCATTGTATTCCGCACTGGGTGGCGGCTGGTGCATGTCAACCTTTTTGGCTGTACTGATTGTTAATCCAAAATTGGCGTCGGCTGAGGCGAAGAGGTCCATGCTCCTTTGCATGTCCTTCTCCGTCACGGTGTTATGGGCGCAGTCGTCCGCGAAGAGCAAATCATGTACTTTAGCCGTAGACACGCGCGTTGTGGCCTGCTTACGCCAACAGCTGAGAAGGTGCCCGTCATTTCTACAGGCGAGGTGGATTCCAGGCTGCTCATCACGGTAGGCGTCCATAAGCATAGCAGAGAACATGAAACTGAACAGGGTTGGGGGCAAAACGCAGCCCTGCTTAACTCCGTTGGTCACTGCGAATGCTTCGGATACCGTTTCGTTGTCAGTGACGCGCGCCGTCATCCCGTCATGAAGCTGACGCACCATATGCGTGAACCGCTTAGGACAGTCGAATTTCTGAATGACTTTCCACAGAACGTCACGATTCACCATGTCAAAGACTTTCGTCAGATCCATGAAGGCATTGTTTAGGTGAGGTGGCATCTCCTGGCACTTCTCTTGTAGCTGGCGGGCGGCAAAGATCATGTCGGTTGTTCCGAGGTGTCGGCGGAAGCCACATTGTCTTTCCGGGATCAGGCTCTGCTCTAGGTGACCGTTCAGACGATTGAAAAGGATACGGGCGAAGATCTTCCTGGCGATGTTGAGCAAAGAGATGCCTCTGTGGTTATCACAGAGTTGCCGGTTCCCCTTCATCTGGTAGAGATGGACGATTGTCGCGTCTTTGAAATCCTTAGGAACATGTCCTTGGCACTACATCTCCTGGAAGTGTTGTGAGTTCTGCCATCAGCCGCGGCCCGCCCTGCTTGTAGACCTCCGGTGGGATTGCGTCAGATCCTGGTGCTTTACCGCTGGAAATCTGCTGCACAGCCCGGAAGGTTTCTGGTAGGGAAGGCGGCAGATCCAGGTCGTTGTTTGTGTTCTCTTGAGGGGGTCGGTTAATGGCAGCATTGGAGATGTCTGATAAGCAAGCAAGGACACTTATGAAGTGCTCTGCCCAGCGCTTCATAATTTGCGATTTCTCTATCAGCAGTTTTGTGCCATCAGAGCTAGCAGCGGTGTGGTTCCCTTGATGCAAGGGCCGTAGTTGGCTTTGAAAAGAGTTTTTTATTTTATTGCGGTCCGCATACTCCTGGATTTCCTCAGCCTTTCTGATCATCCAGGCTTCTTGCATCTCGCGTAGCCATTGCTGTGCAAGGCGGCGACATCTTAAGAAGGCTGCTATGGTGGCGTCAGTCCGAAGGTCCATGTAGGCATTGTGTAGTCCATTCTTCTCCACGAGTAAGTTTATGATTTCGCGTCATTTTCGTTAAACTAATTCTGGTGTTGACGGCACGCACGTCCGAGGACTTTGAGGGCGGTGGACTGGATGACATTTCGCAGTTGACACCATCGTGTCTTCATGGTGGCGTTATTATCTAGAGCATGCAGGTCCTCCATTTTCTCGGTTATTTGGTTGTTGAAATCAAAACAGAGAGCAGGCAAATTTAACAAAAGAGTATTTATCTTACCTGGCGGTCACTTACCTTGGGCCTTCGTCGGGGTTGAAGTCGGAGCCTCATTTGAGAGATGACGAGGCGGTGATCTGTCCAACCATCGGCATCGCGGATCGCCTTCGTTACCAGCACGTCCTGTCGATCTCGCCTCCGGACGAGAACATAGTCCAGCAGATGCCAGCGCCGCGACCGAGGGTGCATCCACGTGGCCTTCTCCCGCGTCGGAAGGCGGAAGAAGGTGTTGTTCAGCAGGAGATGGTGTTCCGCACAGGTTCGCGGAAGAAGGAGGTCGTTATCGTTACAGCTACCGAGACCATAGGGACGCAGCACTCCCTGCCAGGCAACGTTGTCTCTCCGGACGCAGGCGTTAAAGTCACCAAGGACAATTAACTTGTCAACCTTCGACACAGTTGCCAGCATGGCGTGCAGGTCCTCGTAGAATTTGTCCTTCGCCGCATCGGAGCTCGTCATTGGGGGAGCGTAGGCGCTGATTATGGTGGCGAACTCGTCTCCCCGAAGAGGCAGGCGGAGGCTCATCAGGCGATAATTGATACCCTGCGGCAGACAGGGCAGAAGTCCAATAATGTCGTTCTGGATGGCAAAGGCAACACCGGCGTCGCGTCGCTCTGCCTTTGGCCGGCCGCTCAAGAAGAAGGTGTAGCCGGCACCCACCTCCTCCAGCTGACCCTGCTCAGAGAATCGGGTCACGCTTAGAGCAGGAATACCCACTTTGAAGCGCGCTAGTTCCCGAGCGACTAGCGCCGTCCTCCGTTCCGTCCGGTTGCTCCTAGGATTTTTTAAAAGGGAACGAACATTTCAGGCATCTAGTGTGAGTGGAATCACCTGAGCAGCCTGGAGGGTATTGCCAGGGGGATGGGGACGGGGGGTATTGTTGTTTGTTTGAGTTCTAGGACCACGTATTTTGCGATCTGCGAGCCGCGACCGGCTGCAGAAGACGTGAGACCCAAAATTTGTTTAGGGCACCTTTTCTAGCCCCTTCCTTCGCGAGGAGGCAAGCAGTTTTGTCCCTAAATAGAGCTGCTTGGATATTCCAGATGGCTGCCGACCTCCACTATGGGTCATGGTTTTGTTTTAGTGTGAGAGCGACCCGAGTTAGCGTGGGCCGCCTACGGGGCTGCTGTCGCCCCGATCGTAGGACTTTTTGAGGTTGGGGGAATGTTGGAAGTTCGTGAGTCACACATACCGGGTGTGGAGGCACACACAACACCGGAGACCCTCACCTGATTTGGCCCGCCGGTCGTGATGGTTGCCTGGAGTGTAGCTTCTAGGAAGAATTGACTTCAAGGAGCTACAGGTAAGAGTTAGGTACCAGTTAAAGGCGGCCATGTGGAGAAGTAACCACCTGTACGAGACAAATGGAGTAACCAAATTCTATCTGTGTGGTTCTACACCTAACTACTACCCCCTACACCCCTGTCGTGGATACACAATCGACAAAACAGCCTTAATAGCGTGTTGTCTCTAGCACTTGCGGAAAATTTCCGAAATTCATGACGAAAATTCTTCATTTACGCTTAAAGTGGGAAGCGTACTCCTTATCATGGGTTGGTAGTTATCCAAGAAGGAATTCAGCAAAGAACATTTACCCGATATATTGTCAGCAGACCAAACATATACCAATTTTGTTAATGTGCAAGCCGATGCTGCTGCAATTGCTTTCTCTGTATTGAATTCCTTTTTATCGAATTGTCTACCAAACGTTAAAGCGGATAAAATTTACAGGTTGTATTGCCTTACGTTGACTGATACTTGACAGACATAAGACTTCGTTAAACCAAGAATATTGGCGTTCTCCTCCTTTGTTCACGTACGCAGGGTATACTCATGAAGTTTACGATTTTCCTGAAGTATATAAGTTGTATATTAGCAAATTGTTTGGGAAAATATCGGTGGTTACTATTTTTAGTCAGGAGCCTGTCTTTGCAAATCTACCGGCCACAGTTTGATGTTACTACCCAGAACATCTTGCTTGTGAAAAAGGCAGATTGATGTTAGCCGTAGACACTTTGAAAATGGAGACCGCGCCAGCGAAGTAATCTTATGTCAAACACACTACTTTAGACTTATCTTTTATGAGATAGACCGGCTAATGTATGGAGAAATGTGAAAGTTTTGCATGAGGACGAGTGATAGACATGCAATCAAAAAGCTGACAACACCGTCATTTGGAAGCTTGGAGGATTGATGATGCATTGGATCGCTGGACCAACATTCCCTTACTTGGTGGATAGGCGCTCACTTGTCGGCTACGGAACTCGTTCCATCTCGTTCTTCCTTGGGCTCTCACGCGAGCCCCTCCAGTAGCCGCACAGTGGCTACTATTATAGGTAGTAGAACTTAACGACAAAAACCGGAGAGACTGTCTCCGGTCTGTCGATCTGACTCTCTTCGGTCTGCCTGTCTTTGTTGGTAATTTTCTGTTCCCTTACTCGGTTAACTGATCGACAGTTGCGGTATACATTGAATCCCCTACCGATTGCCTCAATATTTTAAGTTCCCAAGGATAAGAATGTGATGGTTGTGCGGTTATGAAGTGGAAGGGCAGCACCTTATTTAATAAGAGTTTTTGAATCTAAATGGGCAAATTTGTTCAGAAATAAATAAAAAAGTTTTTTCCGTTTCCCTTTACAAACTTTATGATATTCTTTCCCATTTTGTAAAAATATGTATTCAGTTATTTTCCGCTAGAACTGAGGCTTCCGGGTGGTCAGAGTTATTGACATGGCATGGAAAGATCCTGTATCGAAATCGCGTTACCATGCTGGAAAAAAATGAATAATAATCATTTTGAACCGGAGACAGGATGCCCAGTTACGTTAGCCGAAGGTGTTTGTTTGTTCATAGACGAGCGAGAATAACTATGAAAGATTGCTGTTGTGGTTTGAGAGCACGCTTATTAAAATATTTTCATGCATGCATTCTTACAATGACTACTCAAGAGAAAACCTTTTGTAATTATCCGGCTCCAGTATTGAATTTCAACTACGCAAGTTACAATCATACTCTTTTCGGAAACATTTAATTTGTTTGTGAACTGCGTCGGCATAAAAAAAAGGATCAAAGAGAATAGAATTCCACAACATACATTGTTTGGACAACACGAATCAAACTGAAAGCAATCCCCCCTACACTACTGCATACATAGCAGGTGTTGGATAAAGCTCATTCGAAAAACTCAGTTCCGTATGAAGTCATCGTTCAACTCGGATGTCCTAAAAAGATTGAGAAACTAAAAACTTCGAAATTCCCCTCGCATTTTGAAAATTATCAGAGCTCATCTGAAGGTAACAAGAAACCCCACAGGCCAAAAATTGCGTTCGTCTTGTCACCGACGTCTTGAAAGAAGTACAGTTAACCTGACCTACAAACACGTATCTAGTTAGCCGGCGTAATTGCTTGCCAAACATCTTCCCCCAAGGGTTTCTCAAGTCGCCTAAAATTTTAGCTGTTTCCAAATGACACTGGATTTCGACTTATTACTAAAAATGCTTCCAAATCCAAAGCAGAAATCTTAGGTGCATGCGCACTCAGCACAGCACGTTCTACAAAAGGGACTTTAGAAATTTCAACGGAATGACCATTTTAACCTGCCCTTCCCTCAGGCTTCCACACCATGCGTTTGATTTTGAGATCGTAAAAACTGATAGAGTTACTTGTTTCAGCTTCCCCTTCTAGTTGCGTACTTACGTGGGGCGGATTGTCTCGCATTCTGGTACTGAGCCATTGTAATGTACGAATGTCTATCCACGTGTGTCGCTCTTTCGACTTTTATGCTCCAAAGAATGTCATGAAAAAACTCGAGGATGAAGATAACTGTTTGAGTAAAAAAGCGGCCCAATACGCTTCTGGTCCTTCAAGGATCGCAGAACAGGCCCTGTGCATAATTGAGGCTTTGGGCATATAATCTCTCCTTATTTAGAAAAGTATAGCATACCCCTTTTACCGACTGATGCATCAGGATCGGGCAATTAATGTTTCGTGTGTCTTACTTTGTCTTTTCAGCGGCAATGCTTTCGGAACCGCGCATTGTCCTCAAAGAGAGAGGACAGATGTGTGTGATGTCAGATGTGTGAAAAATTGCCGTCAAAAATTGTTTTCTTAAAGCTTTAACGGCACTTTAATTAGGCGAAACGCTTAATTATTGATGGAAAAAGGTTTGATTGCAACTAATTTAACCAGAGAACTTATAACCCTCTTCAACGTTGCTTATCCCCGAAACAGTGGATTACATGTGAGCAATCACATCGGCCAACCCCCAGCAAAATATAAGTAACAATGAATTTACTGGAGGATTTTTTTACTAAGACCACCATTAAGACTGCAGGTCCCTTTTAATAGCGACCTCAAAGGCCAAATAGTAGAAATTGCTTTAGGTTCTACACCTGGTTCTATTTTATTCAATGATAAAGCAAGAAAAGATTCAACTCAAGGACAAATTTGATAGGGTGAAACCCTATGGTTGCCCTGTGGATGGAATTTCCGCAATTGCAGCCGCACGTACCAAAGTAGATGCTCTCTTTGATATCGTAAATGCGTAGATCTCTCAAGCATTTTTACGCTGGAGTGGAAGCGATATGATGGGTTCTTTTCTGAGACGCCCTCTGAAACAGAGAACCTTGTGATAGCGTCCAAATACATTGTCCGTTTTTTTCAGCTCTGAACCAACAATATAAGTTATTGTGGAGTTTAAGATCCAGAAATTGATTTCAGTGAACCGGTATACTTGTCGATATTCAAGCAATACTCATCGTTTTGACACAGGGAGCGAAAACTTCATACCTTAACGCGCCCTTACAGGTAGGTGCATTGAATGAACAATTAAGAAAACACCCACAGCTTAGTAAAAATGGCAAATTTTGAAAACTTGTGTCCATTGAACTTTATCTATCGCCAACTACGCAAGCAAGCTACCAAATCGACAATTATTCAACCGTTAATGCTTGTTTCGGTCTTTTTACGATATGTACGGTTTCCGGCCAATTTGCCCTTATTTTGGTAAGCGTTGTCGAGTATTCAGAAATATAAGTATGCTCTATGATGATATTGTCACCGTCCTCTTGTGACTCTTATAGCTCTTATATAGACTCTTTGTCGAAAGTAACGTCAAACATTTGATTTATAAGCAGCTGGAAGACGGATAGAGCAATTAAAAGCCTTTAGAATGGAAGACTGAGAACATCCCCGTTGAGTACGGTATTTAGACGAGTTAAGTTCTATAAGGCCAGACTTTGTCATGCTGCAGAGTCAGCTGGATGGTTGTTTCTGTTAAAAATCTCCCCTTGAGAAGATTAGCTGCCTGCAGCTTTCCTTTGCTTGGGCATTTTGTAATGAATTACGCTCTCCTAACTCCACAACACACAAATAATGATTTTCTAGGGCCGATTTTTTTTACTTAAGTCGAGGCCACCCAAATGCTTTTTGGTTCATGTTGATGCATGTGGGAGTAGCCTTGCAGAGCAAGTTGACGGAAAAAATTAACCCAGAAAATCACAAAAACCAATTCATCCTCTTTCCTACGACATATGCAAAATGAAAGAAACATTTAAAGAGCATTTCCGAAATTTTCCTTCAAGTTAAAATTTTCATTTGAGAGAAAATTTATAGGGGAGGCCAGTATTTCATTTTAAACGGGGCGTTAAACTTTGGCGCCTCTTCTAGCAAAAACGCCTGTCAACTACACACACTCTACCACCATCTGAAGTTGGAATGCGTTCAAAACCGCTCGCTGCCAAATTATAAATTCCACAAAACTTTGTCACTTTCTTCCCACACAATGCACGGCTACTGTCCTTAACGTGACGTTACTTGATAAGAAAAACCGCCCTGGTGGATTTATTCGCGCACGTAATAAAATTGCAATTCGCTAACGCATACGGTCTATTTCCTTCTTTTAGTTCAGGCCCAACACTGCAAGACTTTGAGCATTGCGACAAAAAAAGGATTGTTCTATCCCGACGGGTGTGATAGGGGAGAAGGCAAAGCCGGTTTCTGGGGAAAACCACTTTATTCTGCGCCGGCGGAAGACGGTGGGATGTCTAGCTCATACTCTCGTTTATTTATTGCGTCCTGGGTATTCTCAAACAATCCGGCCAATGGCGTGACAATAGTGGAGAGCGTTCTGGAACCCTCTGGCCTGCAACGTGGTTCGCATTGATTGGTCAAATCTCACGCTGGATACCCCTCGCGGAAACTTCTCGAAAGTTTGGGCTGCTTGCGTGCGTCAGGGCTTCACGCGTGCTCAGTGCAGAGGCGCACACTGATTCGTTGCCTGGTTTACCATGCATCCTTCTCAGGCGTCATCAAGTACCCTTTCCGCCTTGGGCCGCGACGCAACTGCGGTTCCCATCTTCGTAACAAGGATTGCATTCGCTGTTTGAGTGCAAAGTTACAAGGTGAAGATGCTTCGTCTGATTCGCGGATGGGGTAATCCACTGTCCTGGCGCGAATTTTGGAGGGAGGTAACTTGCGTTAATGTTTGGCATGACGTTTGAGAAACGCGGTTTGAAAATGATAGTATTTGGATACGCATTGTACGTCTTCGTTTGTGAAGGTATCTACCATAAATAATTCTGTAAACCACAGAGGAACTGTCACTTGTTAGTTCTGTCAACCTGTAAAACAGGACTTAGTTAGTTGCTGAGGCAACACTCTATCGTAGAAGAAGGACTCAAGACTTTTGGTATGTGAGTTCGTTCGCTCAAACACATGTGGATCTTTGGCTCTGGATTTCAGAACGGAATTAGATTTTCTATTTTACCTTAGAGAAAATATCGATATCCCTCGTAGGCTGTTTAAAGGGTCTGCAAGGCCCACGTAACATCAGGACACCTACTGCAATCGGTACTGCTGAATAGGAAAGCAAGCGCTTTTTCGCGATTCCCATAAGCCTTCTTATTCCCGAAAAGCGTCATTATGTTATATTTGATTTTAATCAGCACTCAGAACTTGGTAACATATGGCATATTTTTATAGTCACATCTCTTGTCCACCTTTCAAAGGTCGAGTAAATTGTGCCTGTTTGAGCTTTTTTCAATCACTAAAAGACTTAGAAAATGTCAGCCATAGATAATTTTCAATCCCCCTTTGTATACACATCTCAGAAACCAGTAAATTTGTTTCGACAGAGTGACATCGAGCAAAAGTGGATTTACTACGGAATTTCGGGAGACAGTTTTGCTTCTATATGCAGGCAGACAAACCACTTAAGCTTCAGTAACTCTCACTCTTCCTTAAAAATATTAATACAGTAATTGGTTTAGATCTAAGAATCTTGGCCGAAATTCGGACATTTTATTTCGATCAGGAAGTTTTACGCAGGCAGTCTGGTAATACTGACAACGGTGCAGCATACTCCAATCACGACACAATTTCAACTGTTGATTAAACTTACTTTCGGTGGTCCGTAAAAAAAAACCAATTCAAAAAAAGCCTTAAGGTTTCTTATTGATTTCCAGTACCATTATCGATTAACATATATTTTAAAGAGAATACACACAAATAAGTAAAGTTTCGACTCAGTTGATAGCACATTTTATACTTTTCAAATTTGGCAGACTTCTATCCCTTACTGTCGCAAATTCACGTAATTCATTTGAAAAACCTTGTTGTGGCCACACCGCCCACCCTGCGTCCCCGCAAGTTAAACTGTTTTAAAGAAACGCTCGACCTTTAAGAGATGGCGTGGTGTGGTTTGTAAATTATCCTTTATTAGCTAAGAACCAATTTACTTTACCGAAAACCAACAAATTAGCGAAACGACTTTAAGGCCTTCTTACACTGACAGCTGAGAAGGACAATGTGGTAAAAAGACAAAAAAATAAAAAAAACAATAAGAGCACAACAAACTAGTTCTTTGCTGCATGTAAAATGTCTGTATGGCTGGAGAAAATAGAAACTAAGTGTTATGGCATGGTTAATACAGTCATTAAGCACAAACGCCAAAGTTTGATTCATTGAAATATGTTCTCTTGCCTTGTTCCAATGTATTTTGATTGGTGCAAAGAGTTTTCCAATAGGATCGAGGTTATGACTGTTGGCAGGAATAAAACCTCTTCTCAGTCGGTAGGCGACTGGTTGTGCTTTTCAAAAAAAAAAATAGATAAAAGGCGTAATCTAAATTCGAATCATTCATCCTTTGATCGGTGAACAGAGGCATCGTTCTGCCACATTACGGTGTGCAGTCGGCGTCAGTGAATGCCTTTACAGCAAATAGCATCCTTTGAAATGCCGAGAAACACCTTGACATTAATGGTTTCTGTTTTTGACGACCAGGCTGGTCGTTCTCAGAATGTGATGGATGAACAAACCTTCTCGCATGAACAAATCTCGAAAAAGCCCCTCATTACAGTGTGTGCTAAATTCGTACGCTTATCTAAAACTAAGACTTAATTACAAAATAAGGGCTTTCCTAAAGTGAAAGTCTGTGGTTAATAGATTCCTAAGTAAAAACGAATATTCTCTAATTGGTTGCCTACTTGAAAGCAGTTTTCTCGTGATGAGGGTCAAATTCCTTCATAATTTTTCTTTTTACTCGCAGCGAGAACATTGACAAATATTCCCTCTTAATTGTTCTAAGGGGCATATAATGGTATCTTTTTTATGTTCAATTAACACATCCATCGCTCTGTTTCTATGCTAAATCATTCTCGAGAGTATGATGGTGCTTCGGCCGCCAAATTTCCATCAGCGCTCCAAATCAGTGTCAAACAGGCAAAGCTTGATTTATTTAATGGCACGGCGTGACATGGAAAAGTGACAGTATGTTACGGGTGGACAGAATGCAATCGAGTGCGATCCTAACCGCATCAGTGAGTGTCATGCGCTTGTTTGACTTGACATATATATATATATATATATATATATATATATATATATATATATATATATATATAT
>WEDG01001736.1:0-33235 GCA_017591395.1 Schistocephalus solidus
ATTGATTGAAGCCTGGGTCTCCGATGAGAACTCGGTCGATTTATCGATCTGGCACCGGCATACAGGGCCCTGCGTAGTCACCTCAGACTTGCGCCACTTGTGTCTGATTGGCCCTGCCCCCATATGAATGTTACTCGTTTATGTTGTGGTTTTATCTCTGTCAATGGACTCAGTAAGATTTCGAAAGCTCAGATGAATGATTCCAGTGAACGAAAAACCGTCTTTTTCTTCACATAATTTGGTTCCAAAGAACTAAGGTGTCCCGGACTCTTCCAAAACATAAATTTTGGTATCATTTAAAGATACTTTAAGTGGTTGTACTAAGTCTTCTCTGTTGGCTTTAGTAGATGTCAGGGCTGACCGGTCAGTGCAACAGCTCCTGTACATCATAGGAAGATGCAACTGCGGGAATAGGAAGTTTATTGGTTCCTGACGTTTGGATTCTCGCTCGAAACCATCATCAGAGACAGTCGCAGATAAGGTTGCTGAGGGCACCAGAAATGCAGTCTTTAGGACACAATTGCCGGGCAGCTACGTACCTAATCAATTAGCAGATCTCACATTAATCGCTGGCGGTGTTACATGACGCAATGATTGCTCGCTTTGCCTCGCGTCCGTGACGTGAGTTTGTTGAAATTTCATCACTGGTCCTGGATTTTCGGCGAGACTCATGACTCGCAATTTGAATTGCTGTCGCTTCAGAACCTGGCCGCGCCGCCTGGCACCTCTCATCAGCCTTTATCGGTGACTGCGCTTTGACGCTGGGTTCAAGCGGGAATCCGAAAACGTCAGGGCCAATAAACACCATATTCAAGGAACCGTATCTTCTGAACTCGCTTCCGGGAACTCGCCTGTTCGCTTCTTTTCAGCCCTGCAAAATCTAGATTTCTGTGCTAGAAGGAATATCACGATGACCCTAGACAAAATGTTATAGCCTGACGAGCGACGTCGCGGGCTGCAACTCCTCCGCGATTTTGATCCCCGGGAGAAGGAACTTCCAGGTAAAATAGCCTACCTTCTTCTACGAGGTCAGTACTCCTGCCATTCAGCTTGGATTTTTGTTCATAGAGTAGTCACAGCCAGTTGTTGTATAGCAACTGTGACATCATCCATATTTCTCAATTAAATTCCCAAGTCCATTTCGGTTCACAATTAAAAATGGCCTTGGTGAACTCGACGATATGCACGTCAAAGAGTAATCTTAATTTCGTGTCAATCTGACTCTGGATGTGCTTCAGTGCTTCCAGATTTTTCCGGAACCTACCCTGATGATAGAGGTCCTTGTTTTAAATATACACTCGGTTGACCAAAAACACGGGTGTTGGGAACTGCGACCACGTACACCCGTTTCTAGGGTGACCAGGGCAATAATTCCCTTTGATCAGCCGGCGACTACAGTGAACGGATACCCCGAGTTGCAGTCCTCAATCTCATTCGGTCGGAAAGAATAGGAAGTGCTGAAAAGGATCCAGTTTTGCCTATCATGCCGAGCGCGCATATTTTCGCTCCAGAATCCACGAGCAAACTGCAGACAGAGTAATTAGCGTCCTTGTTACGACTCCCTACCCCGTGAGTACGTGAGCAATACTACGCCCACAGAGGACTGCTCGAATCGGTTACAACATTTCGACCACTAAGAAAGACAAGAGCATCACAGAACCAGAGGTAAGAACTGGGTATCCGGTAGGACCTAAGCGATGAAATACCTGGCAAAAACGACTATCTAACCGTACCACATAAGGTAGTAACCTAACATACGACAGGCGGCCCATTGCTTCCTATCAAATTCCTCGTTTTCTCACAGACGTAGTGGGTGTAGGATGGTAACTTGCGCATGAGATAATTTATCATGAAAGAAGCCTTGCTAAGCATCAAACGCACTCACTCATCCATCTAGGCTCTGTGGCATGATGGAGTCAGGACGACTGGAGGTGTGTTCGGGTGAAGTGACCGACAAAGCAAAACAGCTCGTCCACACATGCCACGCGACAGTTCGACCGGCGTAGTTCGACGATGTTCGCTGTAGGCTCCACGGCAAGGTGGTGAAGGGACGGTGCCTTGCGCTGGATTATAGTAAGAGTAGACTTGCACTGCATCTACTCTCACTCTCTGTTCCACTCCCCCATCTGGGCCCGGTGTCAAAACAGAGTCAATAAGGCGGAGATGGGAGAGGGACATGTCACACACGTGCAAGAGGGCCATAGAGACCAAATTAAAAAGAAACCATTTCGAGTGACTGTGAGCCCTCAGTTGGCAGCCTTCCTCCTTCGTCCCTCTCCCATGCACCAGTCCGCTCTCTGAGCTCTCTCTCTCTCTCCCCATCTGATTGCTCTTTCTCGTGCTCGGATTGGGCGCAGTTGCTGCAGCATGAAGCCTACGCCCAGGCCTGTCTACGTGCGGCACTCGTTAAGATCTCGCTCGGACACCACGTGGGCGTGACCCACTCTGACCTGCATTTTGGTCAAACGCATCTATATTGTGGCCTGTTGTGAGGGGTAGCCGATGGAAACTAGGATATGCGCTGATACACTACTACGGTGCGAACCATTTGAAGCTTACCAAATGAGTTAATCCGAGAATTCTGCAAACCTACACTTTTAGCACTCTAATATACACGACAATGACTCTTGAACAACACGAATTCCATCATTCAGAACGTCACATTTAGGCCTAAAAACCTTGTTCGGTCCCCAAGTCCTGAGTAGTTGACCTCTTGGTGAGAGTGTCGACGTGGAATCTGTGCAAACACATGTGTCATGCTGTAGCCTACACACACCAGAGCGCTCAAAATCTGTCTCAAACGCGCAAACACAGGGCCTTCGAGAACACTTTGAAGTGCAGTGTCTTTGAATTTCTTAATTTCGATTTTATCTAAGGAACTACTTAGTGCCCCGTGACGCAAAGCCCGAAATATTTTGTACTGCCTTAACCGATCTTTTGATAAACCTTTAAATAGAAGCGGTTTAAGCCTTAAAATAGACTCTACAGCAGACCAGTTAGCGAGCAGACGTTTGCTTTCGATTAATTTATATAATACCCACTCTTCCTTACCATTTCCCCAATCATACGGACCATTAGTTACCGACTGGAGCAATATTGACAGAACTAGTTATTTTTTCATCGTTCTCACTTCAAAGTTGTGTGAAAATATTAACAGTATTCGCTTTATCTAATTACGCCTGTTTTAATTGACCCCATTACCTTATAAAATGTATTTACCGATGAGAGTTTATCCAGAGCAAACAGCTGCTCGTTAAATACTCATCTGTGTGCTTTTCGTGAGTATCTTTCAGCCCGTAAAATAACATCATCTATGTGTGGTCAGTCTTATTCAGCTTTTTGATAAAGTCACCACTGAATGATTGATCTTCAGGGGATACCCATTGGCTAATGATCGAAACTAATCCCAGTGATTGGCTGTCCATGAAGTTGGCTTGTGTATGTTTATAAGGTGTCAAACCTGTATATTTTCGTTATCCATATTCCATGTCATATTTGTGACCAGTCTCTGGACTCAAAACGGGTTTAAATTCGGTAACCAATGAGAAAAATGGAATGGGTGATATCGGAACAAATCCCAAACTTACAAAAACCGTCGCACAGGAAGCGTTTTCTACGTTTGCTTCATGACTTCATCTATGCACCTTGGTTTTGCCATACCTGCCACAATTAAAAATAATCAGAGCGCTGCTTGATAGATGGAGATAATTTAACTTTGAGTATGCACTAGCCTTGTCTTAGTTTCCCTTATCACGGTTTCATGTGTTACACATGAAACGTGATAAGAGAAACTGAGTCGATCGATTGTGGGCAACTAACATGCTTTGTATTTGATTTATTCACCTTACCTTTTCCGAAAAATGTCCTTTTTGCATGCAGAATGTGTTTAGGAACAATTTAAGAGTACACATTTTTGGAAATATTCGACCGTCCGGGAGATTTACCTTTAACGGGATATCTGTCTACTAAACGCCCTCGCGGTTCGTGGGCATTATGAATTCGATTCTATTGTGCAACATGTTCATTCTTACAAATCGATATCAGACTTCCGTGGGAAATCCAATCTTCTTCTGACCACCTCTCTGTCAACAGCACCGAGGGATTCCCCACATCAAAGAACGACTGAGTCGTTTTCCGCATATCGTTTATCCGGTTAGCGAAGTGCAAAAGAATAAGAAGAAAACCGCGCGTACTACCACAGTGAAAGGTCATTAGAGTGCGAAGGGGCATCGGTCTGACTGTTCCGTCAAGCAAACGCAAGCGCAAAGTGAAATAGATAAAGGTATACCGACAGAAGAAGTAAAAGGAATGGAACAGATAACGATCGATCCACATAGCCCTCAGACAGAATGCGCATTTTCGGAGGCTAACTTAGCGGTGAAGTCACCCAACGTAATTTCATATAGCAGTGTACCCAGGGCGCAATTAGCTACCCTTACGCATTCCCCTATCAGCAGAGTCGAAGCCCCAGTTCGAAAGCTTCAACCTCGAAAGGTGAACTACTCCACGAGCCCTATGGTGAAGGCCCTTTAGATCGAGCACAATACACAATCGTCCATGATGCCTTACCTAGAACAGCAGACAAGTTGCATGGAGAAAAATGTACCAATAGCGCAGCCGTCTCATCTTTGCCAGTCCACTTTGCCAGAGCTAGAGTATCAGCGGATGATTATCATGCTGCTGGAAAAAGTGGAGTGCCCGGTAAGGGTGACTGCGTCATAATCCAGGGTCTCGTAGAGTCCCCGCTAACACCCCAAGGAACGAATCGCCGCCGACTTAGAGCAATTCCAGGAGCTCGTCAACGAAATGCTGCAAACATCGGAGGAAATAATCATCCTAAAGGCCTTTCGTCTTGGAAGTCATTTTAAAGGTCACCCCGACAGTTCGACCATCGTAGTCCGACGATGTCCACCATATGCTCCATGGGAAAGTGGAGCAGGGACGGTGACTTGCGCGTGATTTAGTTTAAAGTGATAGTAGACTTGCGCTGCATCTACCGCACTCTCTCCTCCTCCCCCACCTGAGCCCAGTGTCAAGACAGAGTCAAGAAGACCGGAGGCGGGAGAGGACGCAGGTGGCTGGCACGGCTGGGTCCCCTAAATCCTAGTCGCCCCTAGGCGTGCCACCACACCTCCATGTTCGGCATTTGTTATGGGAACGCAACCCGAATAACGCCTGCCGTGCCCTAATGTGGCCCCCGTGTTGGTCAACGCATCTACCACGTGGCCCGTTTAGGGGATAAAAGGTCACCCCACAGACATGACCACGACCCCTAAAGTCGTCCTCGGTGGCAATGAACAAGCGAAATTAATCCTATCCAGGCGTTTTCGGCTGAAGCATTCGCACAAGGGTGTTTTTGCAGCCGGATTGCTCCCCTGCCGAACGAATAAAGCGTCGTGAACTAGTCTTGGAATCGAGAACACGGTGCACCAACGGCGAACAGAACCTGATAATCTATAAAGATCAGATAGTAAAACGACTCTCTGCCCCACTATGGACCAAAACCGGTTCGTATGACCGCACGGCTTCTCAATAGACTGGGTCAGGGCTAAAAACGGATTTCGCCTGAACTCAAAGCCTCCTACCAAAAATGGATGAACTGAGAATCCATATGTGTGCCCTGCTCCCCAGACGTTATCTCAATAATGCAAAACCTGGTATTCGGAACAGGTTGACGACACGGAGATTGCCCCTCCTGGGTCCCACCTGTTTCGCAGAGACAGAGCAAATCGAAGCAGTGGAGGCATTGCAACATTCGGGAAAAAAATGGCTTGCATATTTCAGAAAAAAATCCTCTAAGTTTACTCGTACGGAAGCAGTATGGTTGACCGAAGAGCAAAAGGGTTCTCAAAGCCTTGATGTCTGAACGGTGTATTGACCCCCGGAAACGACCAGGAAGCTGATACCCAATTGCTGGATGAGCTCAAGGTATTTGCTACGCGGCTGAATACTCTCATCGTTGGGGACCTTAATGCACCTAACATTGACTGGAACTCCGCTTCCGCCGACTGCTATGAAACAGCTTTTGATCAGCAGCTTCTGTTCACAACTGGCAATTTGATTCTTAGCCAGCACGTCTTGTTTCCGACGAGGGTTCGCGAGAGCCACCAGATGAACTGCCTCGACCTCATGTTAACTAGGTCGCCTGACGACATCGACTTTGTGAATTGTTAACCTCCTTTATGCGAGAGCAATCATTTTGGTTCTTGTGTGAGAATACACATTATTATCTTTTTCGACTAAAACCGCTTGATCTCCCACCAAATATCTGGCGTGGGGATTTTTTAACAGATGAAAAATGACTTTCTCCTGTCGGCTGGACATCCATATTCTCCAAATATATCTACGAGGCTTGGGGCCGAAATTCAAAGACGTAGTCCGCAACCTCATTTCTAAACACTACCCCATGCGAAGAAGGTTAACAACCTACACCTTGCTGGTTGACTATATCCTTAAAGAAGGAAGTTAACAGAGAGGAAACTATGGAAAATCCCGCGTTAATAAGACACTGGAATCCCTCAACAGCTACAAGTTACCCAAAGAAACCGAGTCAAAATTCTCATCGACAGAGATCGACAAGTCTTCGAATAGGATCTGTTGAACCATGCCATGTTTAATCCCAAAGTCCTTTACAGTTACATAAGGCAGAGCACGCGGAACGAGGATCCAATCCAACTATTGCGGACTGTCAACGGCGCGGAAATCTCCGAGGACAGGGATAAGGCTGTACATCTTTCTCAGTTCTTCCGGTCCATCGTGGCAACATAAGCTGAATTTTTCCCACCCACGTGTGAAGACGAGGTAATGTCTACTATGGAAATAGTTCGCTTCACCGAAGAAATCAATCAGGAAGAATTACTACACCTGAAAGAGTCTACATCGTCTGGCCCCGATGCAATCCCGGCCAAGCTTTTGAAAGAGCTAACTTCTGAAATGGCCAAACCGTTAGCGTTATTCTTCTAGGCTTCGCTTGCTACTGGGTGTCTACGCTCCGATTGGAAGACAGCAACCATCCCCCCGCTATTCAAAAGTGGAAGCCGAGCGTCTGCGAATAACTACAAATAGTTGAGCCTTACCTTCATTTGTTGCAAAATGATGGAGCAAATATTCAAGAAAGCGTTGATGCAGTTCCTCGAGCAGAATCACCTCACCGATGCTCAAGACGGCTTTCGCAGTGGTAGGTCTTGTCTTACGAACCTACTCTTCGCATTTGAACGCAGGACCAAAGCACGTGACGAAGGAAAAATTGTACATGCCATCTACATCGACTTCTAAAAGGCCTTCATCAGCGTTCCTCACCAACGTCTCTTGCATAAACTGCGCAGCATAGGAGTTCATGGAAGCCTTCTTGTATGGATCCAGAACTTTTTAAGCAGATGGTCCCAAAGAGTACAAATCGGATGCCACCATCCTCAGAAGTAACCGTGGTGAGTGGCGTCTCGCAGGGCTCAGTTTAAGGACCCACATTATTCCTTGTTTTCATAAATGATTATGCCAGGGAACTTGACTGTGATGTCCTCCTATTTGCTGATGACATAAAGCTATGAAAAGTTGTTGACGATTCGTCAGACGAAGACCTGTGTCTAAACTTGAACAGGCTTGAGGATTGATCAAAGCGTTGGCTTATTCTGTCTAATTGTAATAAGTGCAATTTTCTTCAAATTGGCCGCTGTGGAGCCTCCAGCTCGAGGATTTTTTCTAAACAGTACATAATTGCAATCAGTTGACAGTCAGAAGGACTTGGGTGTGTGGATTACATTTTCACTCAAACCAACACTGAACTGCACTAAGGTGGACAAGTCAGTCACGTCTGCATTGAAAGTCATCAGGCGTACCTCTATGGGATGTGATAAAGACAAGTTCTCCAAAATATTTGCAAGCTTCGTGCGGCCGCACCTAGAATATACCATACAGGCATGGAGACCTTGGACTGTCAAGGATAGTACCGTCTTAGGGAAGGTCCAGAGGCGGACGACAACAATGACTTAAAGCCTGCGAACGCTAGCCTATGAAAACAAACTATCGACCCTCAACCTATTTCGCCTTTCCTACAGGCAATTACGAGGAAATCCCGTACTAACCTTCGCATTATAAATGGCATGAACTGTTGCTTTTTTCCCAATGACTTTTTCACTCTGACTAACACGCCAACCTTGCGAGGTCACCCTTTAAACCTACGAACAGGCAAAGCGAGGGTCGACGGACACAAGTACGTCTTCAGTAACAGAATGGTTGCAGCGTTGAACACTCTGCCCACGGATTTTGTTCTCTCTACTACCGTAAATTTCTTTGATGCTTATTAAATTTTCCCGTATAGTTAAATTGAACGTAATTATATTGCTCACAATACTCGAGTAGCCTTTAAGTGTATTTTGTTGAAAAGCCGAGGGCTACTTACTTTTCTCATGTCATTATGGAAACAAAGTCTTTTCAATTTTCCTTATTTAGCGCGGTTTGTTTAGCCACTTGGTAACCAAGAGGGAGATCAAATCCTTTCGACTATCTTTCCCTTAATAAAACTGCACTGAACTGTAGACCCTTTATTCAGCAACTGGTTTTCCCGCTAAAAACGAAAATAAATAATGAGTAGACGAATTGCATGTTCAAGTTTACAACAACCCCAGTTTACTATGGCACGCTGTGCTTCATACGGTAAGTCGTCCTCACCGTGTCTCTGAAAAGCCCCACCAAATAGTTAATGCAGAGCATTTTGATGGACGCGCCTTTGGTCACGTTCTAACCCCGACTGAATACTTCATCAGATACGGAAGTTCTGCCGTCTCTGATGCGCTGCTCCCTCTCCCTGCCTGACAGTTAATGAGGACAGTTCGTTTGCTCTTCATCCGTCCCTCAAACTTTTCGAAGTCGTAAGTACCGCTGGCCTTAATGTAGAATTATTGGTTGCCATCCATTTCTCTTCCCTGCTCTCCTTTTCTTCCTCCTTTGGCAGGACGTTATTGGCAAACCCACGCTCACCGCGACCGCCGCCCCCCTCCTCCTCCTCCTCCTCCTCTCCTCCTCCTCCTCCTCCTTCTCCTCTCTTTCTCGCTGCAGTCTTGTAGGGCGGCAAACATGATTGATAGGTGGGGCTGGGCACTAATGACGCAGCGGTCAATGTTTACTGCGCATACTGCCCACGATGCCGTCCATCGGCCAGGGTCGAACAAAACAAAACGGCAAACAGCGCATTTGCCTGCGGGTGACTTTTGATATTTGCGCAGACACAAATGACTGTTCAGCAAAGGAAGTAGGGTAGGATGGAGAGGGGGGAGGCGCTTCGAAGGCGACGGAGCGTGTAAGGCAGTGTCTGCTGGCCTGACCCGTCAAATTTGTGCGGAGCATGCGACTAATTACCGGAGTCTACTACACTGGTGCTCTGTGTTCATTCAGAAACCAGCTCCTTACAGAGCTTGGCCAATCTATTCGAAGCAACAAGCAGGACTGGTTCGTAGGTCCAAACCGTCATTGGTCAGTTCGATCTCCTTGCCAATCGCATTCCGGAAGGCAAGTAGAGGTGGAGTCAGCTGAATTCACTCAAGATTTGCCGCCGGTACTAGCACTTCGTCCGTGCATTTAGAGACCATGTGTGCAGCCACATTTTATCAGTTAGATGACGTTGCCAGCCAAACCAAGCACCTAGTTTTATTTCACTGCATAGGGTTAACCAATCATAATGATTGATGAGGGGCTGGAAACAATGGACGACTGGGCTGACGCCAATATAAACTTCGTCATGCGGAGTGATGGCAGTTTTGGTTTTGTAAGTGGTACAAACGCATTTGGCCGGAAAACAGCCATGCTTAAGTGGTTTGTCCAGGCATAAATCATGCAAATCTAGTGTGTAATAACGTCTGACTGTTGACTTTTTAATGAATATTACATGGTTATCCCGCTATGACTGATGGACTTTGGTTCAAGCCTTTCGGCCTACGCCTCTAGACCTTAGTTGGGACTAATTTACTCTGAGTTAATGACTACTTTCCGAGGAAATTAAACAAAAAGTTAAAAACTGGATTATCAAATAGAAAGTACACGGCGAACGTTGGTGTAGCTACTGAAGAGCCCAAGCCGCTCGCAGAGACAAAATATCGGCGAAACACGCCCGTCTGGACTTTAAGTTAATATGGTTGCCACCAATATTGACTGATTCGCTCCAGGTAAGCAAAAAAACTTAATAGTACATTAATAACCAGCGATTCCGGTAACATTAACTCGGCAGGTAAAGGTAAAAATCTCGTGAGTTAGAGAGCACACTCATGTCTTTTTGCAGTGTCTGATTGAAATCCGCCAGATGTGAAGAGTCACGACAGTTCCACGACTATACAGCAGGTCAGTATGAAAGCCATAGCATAAAACTACATAATTCAACAAGTGTCGATACTTTATTAGGATCAAATGGCTCATACAGTTAAACAATTTAGTCTTCCAGCTTCAGAGAAAAAGTCTTGCAGCTCATACGGCCATGGTGAAAAAAACCTTTTCACGGGTATACTGCATTTTGAGCATTGCGTTAATATTTTTGCAGGCCCGCTGAAAAAGCTTAAGCCCCATAATGGGAAGTTCACATTTGGAGAATAAGTTAAAGCCTGTTCTTAGGCACAGAATGTGGTCAACAAACTGTGAAACTCAGTTGATTTACAATTTGAATAAGACAATGGCGAAAAAACACGCAGAAGTTAATGACATCATGCAATTTGGTGCCCTCCTATTCAACTACGTACGGTCATTGCCTATTAATAATACAAAGTAACCAGCTCAATTAAACGTCAACCTACAAGGATGAAACTTTAGGTGTAGGTGAAGCAAGAAAGTGTTGGTTTGATATGCGGGTGCGTGTGGTGAGGGGGAAGGGAGGGTTTATTAAGCAAGCCAGTTCAGATTACAGTGAAAACATGCCAACTGCAACCCGTGGGACAGCAATTGGTTATGCGGAGGGAGGGGAAAGAGAGGATGGCAGGTGGAATGGAGTTCCGTCCGTTGCCTTACCACGGCAATGCACGGTTGATCACATGATCCAGCTGCTTGCAAATTTATAGTTGTATTCCCCGTATTGCAGCGGCATCTGCAAAGTGCAGGAGAAGCGCAGTAGTCTCCCAAAGTACAACCTTAAATGCAGTCATTGGGTCCGCCGTATAGCCAGTGTAGTTGATAAGGTAGGGATCGATTAATGCTTAGAAATGAAAAGGCTTTTCACAAATACAGTCTTTACTTACAAAAAAATAAAAACGGGAATTTCCTTATGTACTATGCAACGATTTTGTTCCTCCAGAATCGCTCCCGAATGGTGTGCGCCTGTTTTATCGATATTTTTTTCGAAAATTAACTCATATTGCGTCCTGTTACTATCTGCCTTTTTTCTGCTTTATAGACCCAGTCATCCACATTGATCAGAAGTGATAGACTTTAGTTAGATGCTCCGTAATGATTCTAGAGCCACCAGCTAAGGATTTTACACGACGACGTCGAGACATGCCGGACTTACAGGAAGTCGCTTCTCTGTCACAATTTAACCACACTAAACTAATAACACCGCCAAGGCTGATGGATGTCACTTTAATAATTGTACTTATATGTGTATACATGTAGTAATTTCCAGTAATAAAAGGTAGGCTCAAATTTCACCAATTATTCACTCACTTGCAGTTCTAAAGTATGACATGCGACAGGTGGAAGAGAGAGAAAGGAGGCAGATTCAGAGAAAATATTTATTCAACCAGCCTGCGTAAAAGGACGATCAGCTGGTGGAAATTCGCCGTATGTATCGACTCTTAAATGTTTGAAAACATTCAAAAATCTGGCGTGCTGCTCCCGAATGGATGTTCCTTACGCGAGGACCCCCTCATGGCAAAAATCGGGAATGTTCGTCCAGCAATTGATGGGGCCACTGGCGTGCCTCAGATCATCGCACTTGCTCGATAAAGCAACACATGCTCACGGGATGCCGTTTTACGAATGCAATTCGCAGCTGTTCCGCGCGTTATCGCGTACTCCTTTCACCATAGGTCGTGGCTGCATGCTGTTTTGTGTCTGCTTGCCTGAAAAATCGGGAATATACCAAAAAACCTTAGAAATATCTTTTTGACTTTTCCAACAAAAACAAAAATTAACACGAAGACGCCCTTCGTTTTAGCTGCTCTGGATGAATGCAAGCAAGCATTTTCACAGGCATTACTTCTGTGCACATGTATAGGAAAAAAATGAAATAAAATATTGCTACTCCCCAGTATTCAACAAAGCCTTTTACTTTAAAAACATCATGTAGGGCATTGGAGTAACGCGTAAGGCGTAAAGACTGTACATCTTGATGGGATATGAGGATATACCCATCCATGCAAACGCTATGGTGTCTGTTTATTCGGTTACTGAATTTCCATTTCTCAAGGTGCATGTATCAGTTATGAAATACACATATCTCATACACGAAGAATAGCTTTGAGTTTCTTTAACATTTACATGGGGACCACAGGAGAACATTATTTAATTCCAACTTAATATTTCCGTTAAACGACTCTAGATGAAGAACGTAGATAAACCCGATAATTTTTATAATGATCAACGTCAGGTGTTTTGGTGAATGAAAAAATCTGCCAAGGATGCCCTTATCTGATCCTTTAAATAAACAAATGACAACGTAGGGATTCGAAAGTTGTACGCAGAATATTATCCACGTGTTTTGTACGCCCCCATTGAACTTAATCGCCCAATAACTTTAGATTGCATAATTGGCAGTTTCCAAACAAATAAATCAGTATGAAAGCGTATTTTGTTCACGGGTGCTATAAGTAAATCTAATTTCATATATTTAAGGAAATAGAAAGAGCCTTGGGAAACCCTGTTTTCATTGATTCGGATGAAAAACGAGCACATGCACAGTTATTTTTTTCGAATAAATAACTCATAATAAACCATTGAATTCTCAAATCTTCTTTTGAAGGTCTGACGTTTTCCAACAAGGGAACCGAATTTCGCAGTTTACTCTATTATTCGATGAACAATTGCGAAAAGAAGTTTGGGATTCAGTTAAACTTGGCAAGCCAAATTAAAGTTCGGTTTGTAGTCATGAACTGAAGGGAGCAGACTATCCCTCCGAAGATTCTAAATGCTATGATAAGATACGCTCTGCATTTTCTACAAGGGAGGGAAAACAGCTTAGTATTTCTAGATTTCATTCGTAAGTTAGGCATCTTAATACGCCAACCAGTTTTGTTGCTATTCGTTGGGCGCCCTCCAAAAGTCTTCAAACTTGTTTCGCCCAGGGATGCCACTCTTGGACGCAAAAAAATAACATTTGCTGAACAAGCGTTCCAAACTCGAAAGAAAATATCTTAGCCAAAAAATAAAACATCTCCTGATCTCGCTTAGAATACCCGTAACTTTTTGCTACCTTGGCGCAGTTAGAGGATGACGTTTGAGTGATTCAGTGATTCAGTGATTCGGTACTGTGAGCTCAGATGCATTGGATATACGCAAAATTTGTCGCGTCCTCTTCTTAGATCGTGAATTAGTGTCTAGGTATTTGCTGATAGCAGCGAACAGACGAGTTTCAGGAGGCAGTTCGGAGGGAGAAGATGCGATCGCTAGAACGTTTCGGATTCCCACTCGAAACCATCATCAGAAACAGTGGCACTGATGAAAAAAAGCTGGAGAGAGGATCCGAAACGTCAGGCCAGCATTCGCATCTTCTCGTTCTGATCTAGGTCTTCCTTAAAATTAAGGTTAAGGAAAAACTTTTCAAACCATTCTTGTAGACGGTCCAAAATAGCTTAGAATTTTAACGCATCTTCCGGCGTTGTAATTAGAATTCCGCATTTGAGACCACTGGCAATCATTACATTCGCACAGTTCAGGTAATTCAGGCAATCGTCCCAGCCTCCATCAAAATTTCAAAGATCTTGAAGATTGGAGGAGCCTGTTGATCTGTGAGACCTTCCTGAAGTTATGCGATAAGGCTGAACAAACCAGGCGATTTAGTGGGTATAGCTTTCTTACAGTTTTCCCTTATAGTGTCCATTTTAAAAGCTACCGTGCTTACTGTCACGTTTTTCTAAATTTCTGCAGAAAGAGAACATAATCGAAACTTTTTCTTATTCCATGGTTAATAAAAGTTGATCAATGAGCGATCATCATCTACTGTCAATATGCTGATCAACATGTCACAGGTTCGGGCATCGAGTGGGGCACCACTTGCGGTTGGGTGTGACTGGATGATAACGGATAATGAGCCAGCAATGGTTATTCCAGTCTCCCTTGTCTTTGCTGGCATACTTAAAATGAAAGTTGCGTCTTAGTGAAATTATGTACCTCAGGAAACGTAGGCATTTGACTTTAAAGAAAGGACCGTTCTGCTAAAGCATTCAACTTTGTGGAGCCTGTCATCCTCAGACGCCTGAATGCTGTTCATTAAGTATGAAGCCAGATTCCTGACTATTTTAGCTTTTCTTGAGAATCCGGCAGTATTCTCAACAGACAACCATAATTACGCTAAATTAGTTCTTAAGGAGTGCATGATATGGTTTTGGCCTGCAAACCTAAAAACGAATGAAAACCCTATTGTTTCTAATCACTTTGACCGAAATGTTGTTCTTTTTTGAAAACGAAAGTTCAATCCAACTTAAAGTAGTACAGAAATTGGAACATTCTCAAATTTCCGCAGGAGGTTAATACCGATGGCACCGATGCACACTACTTTAAATTGGATCTCATTTATACTGGCTGCTGAATAGATAGCAAGTCCCTAACATATACACTATGTGGACTCTTTTGCAGGCGAACAAATTTTTTACAGCTATGTTTTCCTTTTTTAAAGCATCACTCATTTCAAGCAGATTTTCCCGAGTTTAATTGCAAACTATAATATGTTCTCTAAACTATCTGTAAGCATCATCGAATATAATTCGAAAATGCACAGGTTTTGGAAGGACCAATGCTATCGGTTGGTTGCTTATGAAAAAAATTTCGAATGGTGGATGTTTAAAAGTCAGATTGAAAATGTTGCTGGCCAAAAGCAAAATTAACCTTAAGTTGTTTTATCTGGCGTTTTTACGTGCAAACGTACTTCCTCCAACTAGCCGAATACTGATTGTTGACGACCATATATTTGAAGCTTTAGGTTTTGGAAAAGACATTATTTGCTAGAAGTTGCACTTTGTCCAAATGACAGCCTCAGATATACAGAGCTATCATGGGCATCCTCCACACTCCCTAACCGTCATCTTTAATATTTTCCTGCAAGGTATGACGTATGTTTCATGATGTCCCACCGACTCTAGTACATACCTTTAAGTTTCGCAGAGTACATATTAGTTTGCAATAAAAATATCCAGTAAACAAGCGTCAGCACTGTTTGAGTACCCACGATGCCATTTTGAGTAGGAGTTACTTTAAAACAGAAAAAAAATTCGGGAGCTAGTTGAAACTAAATTAGTCGAAACGAGGGAAAAAGAAAAGCATGTCTTGTCTACCAATTAGTGAAACCTAGTATAATATCGGGAAAATATACCACAGAATAACGTGGATGGCAAGACTGTTCACTCACTATTATTCTTTTATTTAAGCAAACGTGTTCCTGTATGTTGGAGGCACTTGAAAATAGCGCATGGCATACAGCGACCTTTTCAAACGGAGTTCAGTTACCAGTTTCGCCCTACTTAGTACAAATCAGTAGAATGTTTTGTGTCGCTAAGAGGGACAGCGCATGAAATGGCAAATCTCGTTGGTAAAATGCAAAGCGACATGTCATGCAGATGGCAGAGTTTTCTTCAGGATAAAATATAGAAAAGATACGAAGAAGGATGACAGATGTGTGATAATAATCACTGTGTAATGGGAACAATTTTTTTCAGACGGCAAAACGATTTGTGATGATGTAGATCAAATAAACTTCCTTTGTTCATGCGCAGTTAAAATACGTATCAGGCAGAAAGTAGTTATGTTAAAGAAATAGAGACAAATAGAAATAGAGACATTAGGAAAGGGCAAATAAAAGAAAAAAACGACATAAAATTAAGGATGTGAAGTTTAGATATCAATAAAATGCAAAAATACGGCTTGCAAACGGATTTAATTCATTAATGGAGAAAAAGAAAATTTTTAAAACATTCGGGAAAATTGCTAAAATAAATCACAATTAACCTATTAACAGTCAGCGTTATCACTGCGTTCAAACAAAATCAGCTACCACGATTATATAATTAACAGAAACTACGATACGCCACAAATGAACAAATTTACTGCATTGGGGTGCAAATTTCACTGTTACGAAAGACTATTGAAGGCAGGTTTAAGAACGACAGCGTACTGGCATTCTACTGCAAATATTTTGGGCATGTTTGGCTGCAAAACGGGTTGATAAAAATGACATCGGAGTTCCGCTGATACAATCACCATTTTCCATGTAGACCACAAGATTTCTTACGTTTCGACTGGAGCCAGCATCTTCATGCAATCCATACCTGGGACAGGAACGAATTTACGCTTTTATAATATACACTAATTTGTCTTTATTTCAAAATAAAAATATGCTCTCGTCTATTCTCTGGACTAAGCACGCAACCCTCTTCCAGCCTGTTGCTATGAATATCCTTTAAACCAGCCGATAGAGAGGACGATACCACGATTCCAGTGTCAGACTGCCTGGATAAATGCCAAATCAAACGTAGATTCAACTTTCTGACTGCACACACCGTAAAGAACCACCCCATCCTGCCTAGTATAATTGGGAGGAAAAATCTAATGTGGACAAGGACTACCAAAAAACTGAAAAACTAGTTGATCATACAGACAACTTATGCGATCGGCTTCACACGAGATTGACCAGAGCGGATTTAATAAGCAAACCTGATGAAACAAACTTGGTTAGAGTAAACGAGATTTTCTATTCGTAGAGGCCTGTGAAACGAACATGTGTAAAAACATCAGTCTTTTAACGTTCCATTCTAACGCAACATTCGGGTGGGTAGGTTTGGACGCAGAAGTTTATAACATTTATCACGCTTGTGTGTTTCTCAAGTGCAGCACAAACTATCTGTGCACTTGGACATAAATGTAAATAATTTTACCAGATCTTTAAACGGTTTATGTGTGGTTTACATCACTTTATTAAAACCAAACCCTGTAATATCACATTGAAACTGGAACTGATAACGTTGGTTAAATTTTTCAGTGCATTTTACACTTGAGACCTTTACAGCTCAAGGCTTTTTTCGGTAAAAAATCAAGCCGCGGCATTCATTTTCCGATAAACCACTTATAATCGACAAATAATTCATTATAGCTTAAAAGGTCTATTTCAGAATAAATATAAGCTGTTCAGTTACAACAGAATTCCACTTCTGATTATTTTCTGGACAGTGTCCCGTTGGAACCGTAACTTTCGTAATTTTAATGATCCGAACTACAGTCTAACCCAGATCCGGAACAAATAAATGAAGAAACAAAGTAGAAATAAACTGTTCAAAATGAGAACCATGGTCAACATTGACTACTTCGATTCTCAGTATGAACGTGGTTCCATAAATAATACATGTGGGCTTCCAGTCACTTCCGTGTCTTCCGTGACGCTCATGGAGGCGCATTATCTCACTAAAAGTCCCCAATGTCGTCTGGAGTGTATTTAGCATATATCCTAGGCTTGACATGCTTCTGAAGAACATCCAGGTACAAGTCTGTGTTTACTTTGTCCCTGGCCTTGTTGAACATAGGATACATGACTTCGCTGTTCGAAGCAATCATGTAAAACACCATCACAGATGGAGGATGTTTGGTCTGAAACTTGTGCTTAACATTCTCATGTACCTAATTGACCGTCAGAGGTTTATAGAGCAATATGTCGGACTTTTGGACACCGAATTAACCCTGAATAGTTCTTCGCCGGAGTAGACTACCGTGTGTGGTCCTTTCCTGAGGTAACTTCAGATTCTATTCTTTCCAGTCTTTTCTCTTTCACAGTCTCAGTAACGAGACGCTTCAATGATTAGAGCGTTGGACTTCTGAGCAATAGGTCCAAGGTTCGAGCCTCAGGTGAGGCACCAGCTGGAGTTGGGTATGACTGGCTGATGACGCTTAATCAGCCAGAAACGGCCATTCTAGTTTTCCCTTATCTTTGGCAGCATTGCTCATCCGCCTTAACTACTACTACTGCTTCCGCTCCTGCTACTACCACCACTAGTTATTGCTGCTATGCGTCTGTTGGCGGGTATTGAGAGTGAACCCCAAGGCAGAACGAACGGGCTTGTTCCGTTAGTGATTGCTAAGCGTTCTTCAACTAATGTCAAGATGTTACTAAGTCCTAGCCTTTGACTTAGCCTTCAGGTACTTTATTACGACATTCCTCAGCGATTTACCTTTGCACCTCAAGCTCCAAAGTAACCTTCCACATGTTCCGGATTGAATTGCAAAGAATACTATCCCGGACAGCCATTATAAGTCAAAGGGTTCGAGCATTTTTTGTTGTTCCACTCCCACGCTCCCTGTCGATGCGTGCGATCCTCTTATAATAGTTGATAAGAGTGTAAATCGTGTTGTCAATGAGCGGAAGGCCATTGAAATACCTCATTATTTTTGATGGCAAAATATCTTATGAATTTTTCTGAGAAATTGTTATTTTAATGTTACCACATACATTCCAAAACAAATATTTTCAAAAAGTGGCGTGAAAATATTATGAAAGTTACGGTTGCATACAGTAATTGATAATCATTCTAGTGCGCCTTAAAGTAAAAGGTGATATGGCAATATCCGCAGTATAATCTGTGACTATAAAGAATTTATTTTCCTACCGAAAAATCGAACATTACGAGATGATTGTCTGTTGTGGGTGTAGTTTATTCATATGCAGATTACCGCACACTCAACTGTGCACACATATATTTGTAGGATAGGATTTCGTGAAAGTAATTTATTTCGTCATCAAACCATTGAAGGTATTGTAACGCCGCTTTCCATTAAATCACAACGAGTTGTTAACTAAATTAAAATAAAATACTGTTATCAAACTTAAAGAAACCTCAGATTTCCGAGTATTACACATAGTTATTAACGAAATTATGTACATTTTAGAGCCGTAGCTGCAATTAAGTCGATTGAGAAATCTTATATTTAACGGAATATTTCTTGTTAGTTAATCATGTCTTTATGATTTTGACCACCTTTACCTTCCATTCAAGCGGGTTTTCTGGATAAATCAAGGATTTCAAAAACAGCGAGCTAAATATTTCTGAATTATAGAAAGACATTTTAAGCAACTGGTTCCAACAAAAATGCAGATCAAGAGAATACTTCCTGGACCTCGCGCCTTCACTTCTCTTAGCAAGTGAGGTATTTCTTTTGGTACTTATAAATGGGAAATGTTAAATTTTTTTATCACTACAAGGTGAAACACTACACGTCTGTGGGTGCAAGGTGACATACTTAACGGGACGAAATCAAATGCGACTGTTTCTCATATGTTCGCTATGAATACAACCGTTACCTTGAATATGAGAAATTTTCCAAGGACTTTTGTAATTAGTATAGAGTAACGAGTATATAAATAAGTAAAAATACTTGAGACATATTCACCGGCCATTCTTGTCTCTAACGCAACAATAATGTACATAAGGATGCTAATTCAAATGGAGTAATGAGCATGAAAGTCAACGGCCAAAAATAGATCTCAGTTATTTGACTGTAAGGTCAAAGTTAAAATTTCTCGTTAAGTCATTGCAAATATTACTTCAGCATGTTATGCATTCATGTGGAAAGTCAAGAGTCTTTAGAACGGTTGCTATTACAGAACAAAAGCCGTACACTTATCTGTGTGATTAAGGGATAATTTTGACGAAAAATATCAACTTTGCTCATGGAAAGTATCATTCCCTCTCTTCGCTCCAAGCACGGAGTGAGGTCTGAATAATCCATGGATGGCAAGTTGGACTATGCCTTTTGCAATCGCCTCTAAACGCTTGAACAACTCCACACGGACTGAGTCATGTATGTCATGCCAACAGAGCATGTGGCGATGATTAAAAACAACAGAGATAATAAATGGTAGAGAGGACCCTAACCGAGTGTTTTACGTGAAAAACTCATCCCGTCATGTCTTAGGCCTCAATCTGGAGCTCCGCTAACAGACTCAGAGCAGGTAGTATAAAACAAGCAGAGTAATCCTACTGAAAAGACAAGGGAGACGGGAGTGACCATTTCTTTCTTATTAGACGTCATCAAACAGTCGTACCACACCCCAGGTTTTGCGTAACAACTGAGGCTTGAATTTGCGATCCGTTGATTAGAAGTCCAACGTCGTAACCATTGAGATATTATACTTTATTATTGGGGACATAAAAAGTGGAAAACTAATGAGCTGGAGATACAGGAGATAAAGTAAGTGAAGGACAGAAACTTATGGTGATTTCTATTGATAATTGGAGGCGCCGTTTCGGAAAACCTCCCTCAAAATATCGGTCTTTTTTAAAGAACAACGGGAAAGGGTCATGCTAGAGCCGCGACTCTCACGGGTAGGCAACTTTTTTCCCCCGACTTTCATGTAAATATTAAAATTCTTTCGTCTTTTTTGTCTGTTGAAAGTGTGCGATCTGTCTCGGTCACAAATCACGCATTCAGTAATTGATAGACACCGTTATATGTAGTCCTAAATAACAGTTATCCTTTTGCTGCATTCCATAAGGAGTTAAAGTTAGGGTGAAGGCTAATGTTGGGGAAAGACCATTGAGGATAGGAATTTGCACGTTAAGGTTCGGGTTAGGGTTGAAGTTTGGACACGTGAAAAAGTAGGCTCCTGATATTTAACTCACAACCACTTATAGTATGGGGGTTGCTCATGCCCGCCCTGACTCGACAATTTATCGCATATACATTCCGACTTTTGAGGTTACAGTTGTAAGTAGTATTCTGTTTGTCGTGATCTCGCGAAACTAGTGGTTCGATGAAAGTGTTGCCCAGTAAAACGTATGATATCCTGTGCGTCAATATTCTGGAAGATAGGGCTTATACGAAGTCCAAAAGACAATGCCTTTCGGGTTATGCGATAGGCGGAAGCCTAAAGGACAGTAGGGTTCCATGACCCTGTTTACCGTGGTCCTCAATTTGGGTGTAAAAGATGGCTCCTCCTGCCCAAACAGAAGTCGCCTTGGTATGACTGTTTTTGTTGAGATTATAGAAGCCGGGTGTTATTTGGATAGAAAACATATATCTTCCTCGTCGAGCGGACGGGGCGAAGGAGGTAACTGTTTATTTTGCCAATCTGCTAACTAGGTGGTCTGGCAACGCCGATGGGACGACCGAGGAAAAACACGCTCCTCCAACACCTCCAGTCGATCTTGTCCGAATTCCGAGCTGCGGACGTGAGGTAGAAGGAGGGGAGGGGGAGGAGACGCCGAAAGTAGACATGGCAATCATTCTTTGGCATCATAGCTTTGTTGTTGCAGAAACACCGGCAGTTCACAATCCTAAAACAATATTTACAAGGTAGGTTGTTTGTTTTATGAGGACAGCTACTTTAAGAGGGGGGACCGAAACAGATGCTGGTGTCTCATGGTTCCTCGATAAACGAGAGAAGATGGATAAACAAACGGACTAACGACGTCCGCAGTCGGCCAAAGAAATGACTGAATAGCACAGTTCTCACGCATCGAAGCTTACTTCAAGCATACCACATAGATTTCCTTGTTTTTCTAGGATAAGTATTACTTTTGCAAGTAATCGCTGAAAGAACACTTTCTCGGAGAAGTACCCGCATGAAGCCGATTGGAATATGTATTAAAGCTGAAATGAACAAGTCACTGCATGGGTCATTTTCCTGATATTTTACGACTGATTGATAGCAAAAAGGGCCTGCTGGTGATTATTGAACCATCTGCGCTTCTATGGCACTTTGAAGGAGTTCCACTGTCAGTATTCACAGTGCGCAAAACTAACAGATTGAAAATCCACCGAAGATTCCTTCCACTATCAAATCAACTTTGCGAGACTCTTGCCAAACTCTTACTTTACTTAACAGGTACTCACTGCATTTCACTCCTGTGTCGGTAAAATCCGATGCCCAAGCTCAGTATCGCAAATGCTAACAGGTTTTGTGGCTGAGGAGGGCATCATCTGTCAGCGGAAACTTTATGAATACCTTTCAGACAAGCTCTGTCGACAGTGTTGAATAAATAATTATCTGTGCCTAGCTGCTTTAGAAATATTTAATTAGCCTTTTGAATATGGTTAGGATTAGTATTTAGATTGATTTAAACCTACCACCATTGGCGTAATCTGTGGTATAATCGTCTTCGTGTCAACGTGACCAATGCAGGTTGCATATCACGAAAGTAGCCACATTACTCACGGAGATCCTCAGCAGAGTTTAGTTTACCTGCACTCGAGAAGTTATAGTGTATATGTAGATACGAATGAACCTCACCGCGAGACAGAGTAATCTTCTTTGTCTGGGTCATTATTGAGGGAGGTCTTGGGACTAAAGTATTGACCGAGCCATTGACTTAGCCTTTAAGGGTTGTTGGATGAGATGCTGCAAAGCCTTCTAAAACGTGGTTGACCAGCTCCGTAGATCGGCTGCTATTGCAGTTGAGGATCTATTGATTTATTTGTTATTTACTGTGCAGCCTTACTTTGAGTCTCCTATCAGGAATCCGCCCGGAGGATATTGATGAGCTGATAATGGGAGTGGTATTCATAGAAGAGGTTCCGTACGGACGCTTTGCACCAACCAATGTGCACTGCGAAATCACTTTGACCGTATGATCTCATGTGGCTAAATACTCTAACATAAAAAGAACAAAAACTGTACACATACTCGTGGTACCGATCATCAGGCATTGTTTTGGAGAAAGAGAAATTTCGTGAAGACATGGATGCTGTTGTCTTTACTGCAGCCGTCGACCGCAGTCGAGCATCTACTATGTTGCTATTTGACAGAGTATAAAAGGTGGCGGGAGCTGAACGTACTGGTTTTGCCAAATGGCATTCCTTTAATACTATCATTCTTTCGCGTTTGAAGTTGTTCATAAATACGCCCAGCTGTTTCGCAACCATTGGTATTCACCTGCAAAATTATAAGCCTTCGACTTTGAAAGGCCGCTTTCAATACTCCCACATATTATTAGCTGTAACATTCGGCAACAAGTTACCGGAGTGGGGAGAAATTATGACTTCGGTCTTTTGCTGTTCTTTGGTGAAATAGTTTCACGTGAGTTCGATTAGTTCTACTGCGGTTATTATACCTCTATAGGGCTCAAATAGTCACACAGATACAGGAACACTAAGCGAATGTCTAGTCATAACCTTCAGTTTCGCCTAAACTGGAGAATACAAGTAATATAAAGTAGACGAATAAGACGAAAAAAGAAGAAGACGGAGAAAAAAAGAAGAAGAAAAGGAGGAGGAGGAGAAGGAGGAGGAGGAGGAGGAGGAGGAGGAGGATGAGGAGGAGGAGGAGGAGGAGAAGGAGGAGGATGAGGATGAGGAGGAGGAGGAAGAGGAGGAGGAAGAGGAGAAGGAGGAGGAGGATGAGGAGGAGGAGGAGGAGGATGGGGATGAGGAGGAGGATGAGGAGGAGGAGGAGGAGGAGAAGGAGGAGGAGGAGGAGGATGAGGATGAGGATGAGGAGGAGGAGGAGGAGGAGGAGAAGGAGGAGGAGGAGAAGGAGGAGGAGGAGGAGGAGGAGGAGGAGAAGAAGAAGGAGGAGGAGGAGGAGGATGAGGAGGGAGGAGGAGGAGATAAAGAATCATAGTTCATCAGGTTCCAACATTTCGGAATGATGACATCTGAGGAAGAGGCGAAAAAATGGTTAACGCGTTCGAATTTAGACCGTGGAAGCGTACTACCTCTCCATCTGCATGTGCAGCCTGGCTGGCTGGATTTGGTTTGACACCGGCGAAAATTTAGCCTTATCCGTCAACAGCTGCCAGACCATATTAACTTCCGCAGTTTTGAGAAGATGCTAACCCCGTGGTTGCACCTTGGAGATTACTAAGCTACTGGAAATGCTTCTTTGAAATTTACTTGTTAGCTGGTAGCTACCACGGACGCAATGGTACGGTTTAATGTAATTTAATCTTACTGGCTATGAGAAATATTACCGTTGTAAAGTTAAAAATAAGGTGATTGGCAGTTAACTTTCTGCCTTTCTCCCAGCAGAATGCATTCAATTAACCGGGTTCTTCTACTTCCCTCTCTCTCTCTCTCTAATCCTCTTTGAATATTGTGATTCACCATGCTGTCATTGAGGGCTTTGAACTAATTCCTGCGCAACATTTCTAAACTCTACAGAGCAAGCTTTGGATCAGAAAATGTGTTAACTTGATCTGTGCGCCACTGTTAATTTCAGTTTTCCCTTCCGTACTGAACCGTAGTGTACTAAAATAATCATGGAAGATGCTCATTTTATTTAAATAAAAAGTGTTAAAGAGTGCAGGCTATATATATATATTTTCTCAAACAGGAGGGTCACGTTTTAAAATATATTAGCGCATTCGAATGTTTGCAGGAAATCAGCCAAATGTGCATAACATCCGTTCAAAGACGTTTCGGTTTAGCTGAACTGAGAAGGACCACATTTGCTGCTCCATAGGGTTTGGCATTATACGTCCCGCAGATATTGGTATTCTGCTTAGTTTTAGGGGATCCGCTTCAGCCCTTAACATTGTTAAAGGTAAGACAAACATGGAAACAGTAAAGGCAATCGCCCCCGAAAATGATCAGATACTTACCAATATGCGTAAAATTTAAGAGATAAAATTTGCTGCAATTGCTGTTCGCTGGATCCTTCACCTCTAGGGCTCTGTGGGTTTTTCGTCGAGGCATTTGCGAGCTGGTGTTGAAAAAGACGTAAAGCAACTAAATATGAATCCTCCCCCAACTGAAAAATGCATCTTATAACAGAAACACTAAACCTGATCCTAAACCTCCTTTTTTATTCTACCCGTAAATATCACCCTAGACTCCCTGGAAGTTCCAGCAAGCCCCTCGGAATAGTGGGACGCTATTTTAATATTCAACCGATAAATAAATATAAATTAATGTTTAAATGCGTACGTATATTAGGCATGACATGAAACCAAAGTATATTTTCTATTGTTTACAGGGAAGCTAAAGTAGATTGAAACTTTCCCTTGAAACAGCAACTTACGTATTTTCGTTAGCTTGTAACAAGTCCACCTTTTTTTAAAAAAATTGCATATATACAAGAGGATATCTATAAAGCATTCCCGTGTTCGTCGTAAGACTTGAGAAAGGCCTCATGTTGAATTCTTCAGCCAACTTACTATTTCTTATAAATAAACCTCCCCTTTGAAACTGAAAATGTCCTACATTTGCACTTTTTGTACCTTATCGGAAGGAAATGTAGCGTCAAACGGTGGAGGAAAACATGCAAACCATCACACTCAAATAAGTTATTTGTTCAAGAGTGTGCTTGAATCGACTCTTTAGTTTTTAGTGCGTAGGGCAAAGAAGGATGCGAACCGGACACTTGAATTTTGCTCAGTTTGTCGATGGCAATATAATGCTAAGATAGATATGTCAAATTGCTCGTCATTCACGTTCCCATTTCAAAGAAATTGCTATTTTAAAAATGATTTATTAAAGGAACGCTGCTATTTCCGATTTTTCTTGCCTATTATTAGACCTCCTTGTAAAGTTGATTTCGCGATGCCGCAAAATATGGGCACAGAAATAAATATTATTGCTTAGGCTCGAATTCCGTTTGTCTCGCCCAAAATCAAAAATGGGAAATATCTCGACCGTGTAGTCCTTTTTGTTGGCAGTATATCGCAGGGCTACGACGGTTGAACTGCCACATCGTAGGAACTTGCCCCTGTTCTGTCCGTCAAAGACAACAGCTCCTTCCAGTGGTGTGATATTTCGGCATGCGCCGATTGGCTTTATACCAGTCGAACTGGTGTGGTGCAGCACTCACAGAGAACCACGAGTTATGCCAGAAATCCTCAAAAGCACTTTAATGGAAATGGGAAGTTGCGAAACCGATCAAACACGAAATATGATCGCATACAATTTCACCCAATTTAAGGTACTAGCATTTGCCTTAAAAGCTTTTCAGGCACATGTTTAAATCAGTTAGATTGTCAATATGTGCTACAATTCCATCACATTTCCCTATACCATTCAATAAACATTCACTGTTTATGTACCATTTAGTTAAAGATGCATCTTTCTAAATCTGAAAGAGTAAGGATTGAAGTTCATTTTTAAAGATATCTATTATAATTAGGTATTTAATATTTTCCCTGCTAAGGCTATCGTCGTAATCACAAACCCTGTTTCAGAATTTTGATTAACATTTCATGAGGCAGGCTAGTGATTACTGAACCATGTCCAAACAGCGAAATCAGGCCCAACCGGACCACTAATTCTAATCAATTCGGTTTGTGCCGAGCGTACACATAGTGTCCGTAAGCTAGGAATTCAGATTTCCTACTGTCACTGTCTCTTTTGGTGCGCATATCCTCAGACATTCGTGGAATCAAGGCATACGGCGGCGAAATGGGCCCAAGAAAATCTGTCCGTCCTCGCCTCATCTGCTCTTATATTCTGAAGAGTTAGTCTGCCTATATATATATATATATATATATATATATATATATATATATATATATATATATATGTTGAATAGTTGAGGTAGTATGCATTCCGAGATGATAAATGAAGAAAGAAGGCTCGTCGGAAAATCGAGGTTTACTCGTGAATTTTCAAGCTGGTTACACCAACCCAATTTCAGACGAAATGAGGAGTAAGAGTTGGGAATGTCACGCTGGAGGGTTTAGGGGCCGAGAGGTTACATCGACAGACTGACGCCATGGGGGGGTTTGGGGGCCGTGAATCCTGCTACGATAGCTGTCGCATGTAAGGGGAGGGGTGCTACAGTTATGATAGCAAGTCATGTGGTGGGAGCTGCAGAGTCAGCGAGGATACACTTGGCTGGGCACGGATAAGCAAATGTTGATTTTAAGGTGGGCGCAAGTCAGTGGACCGCATATATATATATATGCTCTTCGGGAAATGGAGTCGAACTCGTAATTTTTTTTTTCCAAGGTGTTGACATCAACCCGTCGTCAGACGAAATGAACAGAGGAGAAAGTGAAGTGGCGCGATAGGACAGATGGTGACAAACGAACAGCTGGTGTGAGTGGGTGGTGGGTGGACCATTAACCGGGGCCTGTTTTGGGACGGGGGAGGTGAGGAGAGAACAATTACATTGGCTTGTTTGGGAGGTGGGCGGCGAGTAACTACGGCCGGCTAGATTATCGATCATGGTTCCGGGTTGGATTTAGGGGCCGCTGCGTCGGTTGGAGGTGTCGGAATGTTGAATTGCGGTTCACCATGTGTGAGGTGGGATTGGCGAAAAGTGAGATTAAAAGCCGCAAGGATTAGCAGTCGTTGCTAGGGGGTGGGCGCTCGTTGGTAAATCGTGCACGTAATACTTCGTAATGAGCATCTAGGTCAACGTTGCGGTTAATGCTAGTTGTGTTAGAGTGCCAAGCTTCGAGGAATTCTCGAGCTTGTTTGGTGTTGGCCATGGCGATCGCTTTGGTACCGTCCCAATTGAAGCGATGGTCGCATTCAAGGGAGTGCGCAAACACGAGTGATAAGGGGTCACGTCGGCGAATGTCTAGCTTATGTTCGTTGATGCGAGTTCCAAGACGTCAGCCTGTAAGGCCAATGTAAACCGAAGGGCAGTTGGCACACGGTATGCGGTAAATGACATTGCTTAATTGTTCTTTTGGTAGGGGGTCCATTACTCTGCATAGGGTTGCGCGTATGTAGAACGCAGGCTTGTGGGCGACAGAGATGCCAAAGTGACTTAATTGTCGAGAGATTGTTTCGGAAACACCTTGCATGTAAGGTAAGGAATAAAATTTCCGTGGCACTATGTCTCCATTAGAAACAAGGTTCTGCGTTTGTCTCTGGCGTCGAAGACAATTTTTCACGAAGCTCGTTGGGTATCCATTGGACCGGAAGAATTGGGACGGTACCGAAGTGATCGCCATGGCCAACACCAAACAAGCTCGAGAATTCCTCGAAGCTTGGCACTCTAGCACAACTAGCATTAACCGCCACGTTGACCTAGATGCTCATTACGAAGGATTACGTGCACGATTTACTAACGAGCGCCCACCCCCTAGCAACGACTGCTAATCCTTGCGGCTTTTAATCTCACTTTTCGCCAATCCCACCTCACACATGGTGAACCGCAATTCAACATTCCGACACCTCCAACCGACGCAGCGGCCCCTTAATCCAACCCGGAACCATGATCGATAATCTAGCCGGCCGTAGTTACTCGCCGCCCACCTCCCAAACAAGCCAATGTAATTGTTCTCTCCTCACCTCCCCCGTCCCAAAACAGGCCCCGGTTAATGGTCCACCCACCACCCACTCACACCAGCTGTTCGTTTGTCACCATCTGTCCTATCGCGCCACTTCACTTTCTCCTCTGTTCGTTTCGTCTGACGACGGGTTGGTGTCACCAACTTGAAAATTTACGAGTACTTCTCTATTTTCCGACGAGCTGCTTTTTTCTGCACTATATCATCTCGAAATGCACTCTACTCAGCTATTCTATATATATATATATATATATATATATATATATATATATATATATATATATATATATATATATATATATATATATATATATATATATATATATATATAAAGAGGCGCTTTCATGGGCCACACTGTATTGTTAAGCTGACGTTTCGGAATCTTCCTCATTTCCGTCATCAGATTGGTGAAGTGGTCGTTCTGCTTGCCTAGATGTGTGCTGTCTCGCCGCTAGCCGCGTGTTATAAGCATGCTTGATGCATGAACTCTGCCTCTCCTGCTGGCCTGGGATTGGCTTTGATTCCTCTACGGCCGACCATTGGCGCACCCGTGTGACCTCTGTTCCCTGCACGGCGGTCGTAGTGGCTGCGAGGTCCGTCTGCACGTGTGGCCTGCCCTCGTAATCAGATGGACTGATCCGCTGTCGCTCCCTGTACGTACTACGTTCGGTTGTCTGGGCGCGTAGGTGGGTAGAAGTCTTAACTCGGTTGAGCGACCTCTGGATGGCGCTTCTCCCCTGCATTGAAGGTTACCGCTGTTGAAGAAACCGTGATTTGTTCCCTAGTGCTGCTGGCTCTGTCTAGATTGACTGCAGCCTTGTACGCAGGACCTGGTAGGTCGGATGCAAATCAATAGTTCTTTTGATTGTGCCAACTGAGGACCAACTTTCAAGCATCAGTCTGGCCGTCTTATCATTGGCTCGAGCGATTACTCTTGCTTCCCAAAAGGCGAAGTTGTGCTTCTCCTGTTGTATGTGACCATATACCAGGGAAAATTTATGTAAGCTGGTGCTCATGAAATTTTGTGCAGAGGCGTTTGCCCGTTTCACCAACATACCTCGAATCGCAATTTTGGCACGGTATGCTGTAGACCACCGCTGATTGTTCCGCTGTCGGTAGCGGGAAGTTGGGTCCCATTATCTGCTGCCTGATAGTCGATGCTGGATTATGGGTCACTCCAATTCCAATGGGGTTCAGGATTCTTGCTGTTTCCCCCGAAACATTCCTCACGCAGGGGATTGCGAGCCAAAACTTCGGTTTTTCCTCATTAGATCGCCCAATGGTAGGCTTTCTTCGGCTCTCGCGTATGATAGATCGTGAGCGAGAGGAACCAAAGCCAATCCTATGCCAGCAAGCAAGTCGGAGTTCATGCGTCAAGCATGCCTATAACACGCGGCAAGCGGCGAAACAAAACACATCTAGGCAAGCAGAACAAACACCTCACCACTCTGATGATGGAAATGAGGAAAATTCCGAAGGTCCGGGATTATATCGAATTGTGGCTGTTAAGTTAATCTCTTGACCCGCTTCGTATGTGTGTGCAGTCACTTTTGATAAGTCGTCCTCCCGTCACACAGCCAATTTATGGTCGTGTATGGGCGAGCCGTGTCCTCGTCCAGTCTGTCCTGTGTAATTCCGAGGAGAATTTAGACACGGGATGCGCTACACTACGCCCGGCTGCCAACAAAGGCCGAGGCACTAAAGGGTTAGGTGCATTTCATGTGGCTCAACCGGCATCGGCTCAACCGGCATCGCCTCTTCTCACAAGCTTAGATGGCTCGACGAACAAACGCAGTGGGAAGACAATTTTCTAGGGCGGTGGGATGTAGCGACTGAATGTTTGGGTGGTAGTTTCGACATACCCTGGCTTCTGGGAAACGTGGACGCGACATGGAAGCCTCTCCTTTTATAGTACGGACTGGGCCTATTCCTGGTCACTATACGACTGCCTGCTTGAGGCAGAAGACGTAAATGGGCGAGTAGGTCCTGTAAAGCAATCGGTGAGCACCCTTACTACTATAAATAATATTGTCTCCACGATTAGGCTGGATTAGGTACAGGCTTCGAGGCACAAGCAAATCCTCATCCGGTCTTAACTATCAGTTAATACCCTGACGTCAAGAGGCATTATTATTTTTCTGTTCGTGTGGCATCGTGCATGAACCCACGGGAAATCCTGTAATTCTTGTGTGAGGGTTAAGCGGGGCAGATAAGGTTATGGTGCGCGCAGATGGGTTCACCGACCCCGTCAGCCATTGTGCTCACTTCCGTATCAGGCAACTGGCCGTTTCGGATGGGGTCCTGTTGCCCTGTCCCTGCACCACCATACTGTGGAACATATGGTGGACATAGTTGAACTACGACGGTCGAACTCTTGTATGAACCCAGTTATCGCATTATCTCCTGATCAACCTTCGCTTTCTACCCAACTTTTTACCAATTATTCACCCTTCCAAGTCATGCACGGATTGCCCATATAATACAGACCGTGAGAAATGGGTATCTGTTCTCTCCACTGAACTATTTTCCTAATCATTTCTATTTTTCTTAAAGCAAGCAGCAGAAATACCATTTCATTTTTTTTACATATTTAAGAGCCCCATATTCTTTCGCCTAAAAGCCTCATTATTACCGTATTCCCGTTTTCCAGGTAGTCTTGTTCGTATCTGCGTCTTGACAGTAGAGATATTGTTTCCTCACCGTGCAAGAATCTGCCAAAATATTTTTGAACTAAGCTATTATTTTGCTCGGCAGATATGAAGAAGTCCAACACCTTTAACGTTGCCAAAGTACACAGCCAGGCAAATCTATCATTACAAAGTCACTAAATGGACAGAGTTTATGGGCTCTAGCGCACCGTTATCAATAAACACGTGCATCAGGTGGAGCCTGAATGCGTACTTTCATAGAACCGCAGAAACAAACTTTGAGTTACAAAATAAATCCGTTTTTAAACCACCGCGGTGGGTAGTGCTTATCGTCTCACCCGTGAATTAGCTGAACTGCCTCGACGCTGCGAACTGCAAGTGCACTTTCTAGCGAAGAAAATAAATCACGCGTCACATACGGTGTGTCAGAGGATGGTGGCCGCTATACTTGAATACTATAATTGTAAACAAAACTAGGCTCTGACAATCGAGACGTGCTCTGGAGTCCTCCCGAGTGAACTGCTAGTAATGCATTTAAGGCTGCATATTTGTGTGCCGAAAATGCAGACACTACTACTACTTCTTCTACTACTACTACTACTACTACGAATACTAATACTAATAATAATAATATTACTTATTATTCGTCCAGTTTGACTAACTGCCACTACGATTTCAGCAAGGGAGCTTCTATCTCTACCTCCTACGCTAGTCACCCCTCGCAGCAAATATCAGGAACGCTTTTTGAAAGAATGGGGCGTGGTTACGAAATTCGCTCAGATAACTGCTTGCAGTTTCCCCCTGACTTTGAGTCTAGTCAAGTGTAATTGGTCATTTTGACACCAGACTCACATCCCGCTCAAACTCCTCGGTCTATTCATGGGAGTCGTCACTGACCTATGCGAGTTTTATTTTCTCCGCTAAGTACGATATATTCCGAAGGTGTTGTTAGCGGTTAAAGGCGGTGCTTAAATGCAAGACGCTGGAAGGGTAGAGAGGAAGATTTGAGAGACGCATGATTCGAAAACTGACATGGGGCAATTAAATCTTACTGCACCGTAATATTATACTACACAAGCATGCAAAAGGGTATCCGTTAAAACATGGTTGAATACCATGATTACAGGTACCTTAAGTAGGCCCAAAAGCATCCTATGCAGATTCAGTAGTTGGAGGTATGTCAGACGTTAACCAATGTACGGGCAGTTCTTATAACCCATCTGCTTTGATTTGTATGTATCTGATCGTACTTAAATTTTAAAGTTAGTCCTGATCCTGAAGTCCAGTCAACTAAGGCAGTCTTAGCTTGATGATTGATGGAGAAAATGCAAAATACATTAGAAGACGAATGTTCGGCTATACAGTTGCTTAAGTGCGCACGTGCAAATCACAATCTTCGTGGACAAAACAAACACTCTGTCTGATTGTCTGTGGTGAGAAACAACAGGAGTTAATCGAGGTATTAATTCGGATCCTACTGCAAGCAGGCGAATGTCCCACAACGATTTCAAAAGCTGTATGCACTGCCCATCGTTTGAAGGTTTTTCATAAAGAACCAATTTTCGGTAGGGATGACATGGATGACCGCCTAAACTGGACACTGGAACAGGAACCGCCCACACAACATGAAGATTTGCACCAGTTTCCTGGGAATAAGGTTTATTAATAATGAAAGGGTTACTGTTTAGGTCAGATTTGGGGTTAGGGCCAGAATTATGTTGAGGGTTAATGTTTGGGTTCGTGTTAAACGTGGGGTTGAGGTTGAGCGTAGGGCTGTGCCAGAGATAAAGGTTACAGATAAGTTTCATGTTAGTGTAAACACCCGGAAACATTTACCATTCCTGAACTTTATCCCAGGTCAAATCAATTTTCAGTGCGCGGAGCGTTCTTACTGCTGTGTCCTGTTACGGTGGCCAATAAAGCCATCGTTATATATATATATATATATATATATATATATATATGATAGTGTGGGGCTCACCGATCTGCTTAAGGAAAATGTATGTTCCGTTGTGCCCTGGAGCTCAGACTAGAGCCCTCGCAGGCGGTCGCATAGCGACGTGTAGCATATGATGGAATGGAACCGACAAAGACAAGGGAGTCCGGAATGGCCATTTCTGGCTTATTAGCCGTCATCAGCTCTAGTCTGAGCTCCAGGGCACAACGGAACATACATGTTCTTTAAGCAGATTGGTGAGCCCCACGCTATCATATATATATATATATATATATATATATATATAT